>CM041780.1:27837649-27957833 GCA_023374045.1 Limonium bicolor
GAAGGAGGAAAAAGAGAAGGCTCCGGAAGAGCCATTGAAGTTGACATATGCTTATGCAGCTACACCCCTGCGCTCTAGGGCGCCAAAGGGTAAGAAATTGATATTGAATGAGTTAAGAAGCAATTTAGTGACCGTTTGAGAAGTGGATACTAATATTATGAATGATCAGGATCTGAGACTGAGAAGGGAGCCGGTGGTGGCTACCAGCGACGCTTCATCTGTAGGTGGTGTCACAAGGACCACCCCGGGTTCGATTGTAAAAGGAATAAGGTGGAGTGCAACTTTTGTGGAGTGTACGGACACCGGGCATATGAGTGTTACCGGAACCCTGCTAGCAGAGCCTATAGGCCCGACACCAAGGGCAAGGGCAAGACCGATCAGGGAGCTGGATCTGACGGTCAGAGGAAGGTGCAGCAGGCAGCAGACAAGAACCCAAGGGTGACCCAGAAGTCGGGACCCACATTACACATGGTGGACCGGGACGATGAGCCTGAACCCTCATCGAGGCTAGGTACCGCTGTAACCATTTAGTAATAAAAATTACCTGCTTACCGCATTATCATGCATGTTTGGTGAATAAATGAGTTAAGTAAGAATGAGGTGAGATTAGAACTTAAGTAAGATATAACCTACTACCACTTTAGGAAGCTTCAACATCTGCTATCCAATACCATCTACACCTAACCCGGAGCACACCGACATCGAAACCATAGACTTTCCAACCGAACAAGGTCAGGTTATCCGCCCAGGTATGATTTTATTAAGGGGATACCTGACACCCGAAGCACAAATAGCCATCATCAGAAGATGCAATCAACTAGGAATGGGACCGGGAGGTTTTTACACACCGGAGTACCCAGGGGGAGCAAGGATGAGATTAAAAATGATGAGCTTGGGCAAGGATTGGAATCCATGCCAAGAATTACCAAACCACGAGGATGCAGATGGAGTCTCACCACCGGAAATACCCGAAGTTCCATCCAGTTATTACACAAGTCGTGGAAATCGCTCAGCAGTTGGAAGCTGAACCGATTCCAGACATTCAGCAGACATTTGCATTGTGAACTTCTACGAGAAGGACGGGCGACTTGGACTACACCAGGATAAGGACGAGACAACGGAGTCTCTCGAAAGAGGGATACCCGTAGTGTCTTGGTCCATTGGGGATGATGCAGAGTTTTTATACGGCGAGCAGAAGCGTGCGGACCGTGCAAATAAGTTGGTACTTAAGGTGATGTGTTAATTATGGGAGGAGAATCAAGGATGTTATACCATGGGATTAAGAGAATCAAGCTGAATACAGCACCGTCAGCAGTAATCAATGCGACGCATATGAGACCAGGAAGATTAAACCTAACCTTTAGACAATATTAGCCATGTAATGTTAGAATGAGATGAGGAATGAGATGTAGATTAAAGCACATGTTGTAAACAGGATGGTTATGAATAAAATAACAGTGTTGTTCATATAAATTGTTTCGACTCTTGTTATACCATCAATACTCATGAAGCTTATGAATACAATTAGGTTATGGACTCGGTACGGAAGGTGCATTAAGCATACTTACAGAGGCACAGGCCGACGCCAGCGGTACTATCCTCACCGGCACCTTTCCGATTAATGGGATTGAGGCATCAGTTCTCTTCGACTCAGGGGCCTCGCATACCTTTGTCTCGGCATCGTTCGCGAGCAGGTTGGGGCTAGACGCTGATGAGCTACCCGACTTCACGGTTACGCTCCCGTCTAAGGAGAAGGTTCGTTGCACTCGTTACTACCGAGGAGCCACTGTCAGAATTAAGGGAGAAGACTTTCCAGTCAGTTTCATTGAGTTCAGTGAGCTAGGATTTGATGTTATCTTCGGGATGAACTGGTTGGAGCGGCACAAGGGACGTATCCTCTGCGCCGAGCATAGATTGCTGCTCAGGAGTCCGTCTGGGGTAACAATATCATACCGCCAGAGGCCCAGAGAGCCTTCGACTAAGATCATCACCGCCATGGCAATGTATAAAGAATTAAGGAGAAAGGAAGAAGTGTACCTCTGCTATGTACAGGACATAGAGAGAGACCCTGAGTTCGACCCCGACTTACCGGTAGTGTCGGAGTTCCCCGACTTGTTTCCACGGGAACTGCCCGGCATGCCACCCACTCGGGAGGTAGAGTTCACCATCGAGCTGCTACCTGGCACACCGATAGCCAAGGCACCATACCGTATGGCTCCGGCAGAAATGAATGAATTAAAGGAACAATTGAAAGATTTGTTAGATAAAGGATTTGTAAGACCAAGTGTGTCACCATGGGGAGCGCCAGTCCTCTTCGTGAAGAAGAAGGATGGTAGTCTCCGCCTCTGCATCGACTACAGAGAGCTGAATGCAGTGACAATGAAGAATAAGTACCCACTACCCCGCATCGACGATCTGTTCGATCAGTTGAAGGGAGCATCTGTGTTTTCCAAGATTGATCTCAGATCGGGGTATCATCAGATAGCCATTAAGGAGGGAGACATTGAGAAGACGGCATTCCGACACGATACGGCCACTATGAGTTCACAGTGATGCCGTTCGGATTGTCGAACGCACCGGCGAAGTTTATGGATCTGATGAACCGCTTGTTCCGACAACATCCAGACAAGTCGGTTGTGGTGTTTATTGATGACATTTTGATATACTCGAAATCTAAGGTTGAACATGAGGAACATCTGAGGAGAGTATTGGAAATATTGAGGGAGAACCAGCTATATGCTAAGTTCTCCAAATGTGAGTTTTGGCTTGACCAGGTCTCTTTCCTAGGTCATGTCATCTCAGATGCTGGGATCTCAGTGGATCCAGCGAAGATTGATGCCGTACGTACTTGGCCAAGGCCGAAGACTGTTACCGACATCCGGAGCTTTCTCGGTCTGGCAGGTTACTACAGGAGGTTTGTTAGGGATTTCAGCAAGGTCGCGAAGCCGATGACCAGTCTGATGAAGAAGATGCACCGTTCATATGGACGGCTGATTGTGAGAGTTCGTTTAAGAGTTTGAAGGACTCACTGACCACTGCACCGGTTCTGACTATTCCAGACGGCACAGAGGGCTTTGAGGTTTACTGTGATGCATCCGGCAGAGGGCTGGGTTGCGTGCTCATGCAACATGGCAAGGTGGTGGCATATGCCTCACGCCAGTTGAAGAAACATGAGGAGAACTACCCCACACATGATTTAGAGCTGGGAGCTGTAGTCTTCGCTTTGAAGATATGGCGCCACTACTTATACGGGGTTAGTGTGACGATCTACACCGATCATAAGAGTTTGAAATACATATTCACTCAGAAGGAGTTGAACCTTCGACAGAGGAATGGTTAGAGTTTCTGAAAGACTATGACATTGACCTCCAGTACAAAGAAGGGAAGGCCAATGTTGTAGCGGACGCCCTGAGTCGTCGAGCACACTCACTCCATTCGCTAGTTTCTTCTCCAGCTTGGTTGATGAGGTGCGAGAGGCTCAGAGGACAGATGAGTACATGAGAGAGGTCAGACAGAAGCTGACAGATGGTACCTTTGAGAGTCAGAAATACGACTTCAGACTTCATGATGATGATCTGATCAGACTTAAGGGCCGATTATGCATACCACGAGGCAGCATAGATTTGAAAGACCGTATACTTAGAGAATCACACTGTTCTTCAGTTTCCATCCATCCGGGAGCCTCTAAGATGTATAAAGACATGAAGAGATACTTCTGGTGGTCGGGATGAAGACAGATGTTACCGAGTTCGTCTTGAGGTGTCTCACATGCCAGAAGGTGAAATTCGAGCACCGACGACCGGGCGGAATGGTACAGTCGATGCCAGTTCCGGAGTGGAAGTTCCATGATATCTCCATGGACTTTGTAGTTGGACTTCCACCTGCTAGGGGAGGTCTCAACATGATATGGGTGGTGGTGGATCGCCTTACCAAAGTAGCCCGATTCATACCGATGAAGGATACTTGGAAGGTGACCAAATTAGCTGAGTTGTTCAAGAAAGAAATCATGAGACATCACGGGATACCGAAGACCATAGTGTCAGATAGAGATACCAGATTCCTTTCGAGGTACTGGAGAGCTACCAGAGAAGCGTTGGGTACAGAACTGAAGTTAAGTACCGCGTTCCATCCTCAGACAGATGGTCAGACTGAGCGTACGATTCAGACACTCGAGGACATGCTGAGGGCATGTGCCTTAGACTTCCAGGGCAGTTGGATTGACAAATTGCATCTGATCGAGTTTTCATACAACAACAGCTATCACGCTTCGATCAAGATGGCACATTTTCAAGCGTTGTACGGTAGACCATGTCGTACACCGCTCTGCTGGGATGAGTCGAGTGAGACGGTCATTATAGGACCAGAATACTTAGAGCAAGTTAAGGCTGAAGTTCAGCAGATCAGAGAGAACATGAAAGCTGCTCAGGATAGGCAGAAGTCGTATGCTGATATTCGACGACGAGACCTAGAGTTCGCAGTGGGCGACCAGGTATTTCTGCGGGTATCGCCGATGAAGGGTGTTTTAGATTCGGCAGAAGGGCAAGCTGAGCCCTAAATTTGTTGGTCCTTATGAGATTACAGAGCGGGTGGGCCCGGTTGCTTACAGGTTGAATTTACCTGCTGACCTGGGTAAAGTGCATGATGTCTTTCATGTTTCACAGCTAAAGAAATACATGCACCACCCCTCCCATGTGTTAGAACCTGAGAGGTTGACTTTAGAACCGAATATGAGATCTGTGGAGACTCCTCAGCGAATCTTGGATAGTAAGATTAGGGACACTCGCCATAAGTCAGTGCGACTGGTGAAGGTTCTCTGGTCTAACCAGGATGTCGAAGAGGCCACATGGGAATTAGAGGATAAGATGAGATCGAAGTACCCTTCGTTGTTTACTGACTAGATCGTCTGTATAGGGTACGTGGCGTACCCCTTTTTAAGGGGGGTAGAGCTTCCTCGCTTTTGAGTTAGGAAACGAACTTGTTGTCGTTTGTTTGGTTTGTTTAAGATGTGATTTTGTGTAAGTTGCTACACTTCGGTGACAAGTTGAGATATGTATAATACTTATTTATTGTAATTGTGATTGACCTTTGAGTCTTGAGATGTGTGAATGTGAAAATGAGATGTGTGTTAAGATCAAGGAAACTGAGTACCGTAAATGGTTAAGCATATATATGAACTTTGGGGACAAAGTTCTTTTAAGGGGGGTAGATTGAAATACCCCAAACTTAGATATGGTGTTTAAGTGGTAAATAAGGTATAAGAAGGCTAAATAATGCCTGGGAAATACTAAGAAATATATTTAGTCAAAGAAAACATAAGGAGACACCAAAAGAACGGTTTAAGGAAAAACGTGCTCTAAGCTTGGAGAAAATTGGGTGAGTACCCAAATATCATGATAAGACCTTAGTAATATCCTAATGGTCATTTTAAATCAATTACCAAAGAAAACCAAGCTCAAAACAAGTTAAAACGCAAATTGTGCTTTAAGGACTTAAAGCACATTTTTGAAAAATTGTCTTGTAAATGGGTTTTGAGTGGCTAAATGTCCATCATTACTCTTTAATTAACATGTGTACTAATTAGTATCACATTAGGAGGTCTAAATCAATGGGAAATAAAAATTTCACAATTATGCACTAGTTTGTGAATAGTAACCAAATAGTGCCTAGTTTAGTCTTTAATTAATTAAGTCTAATTAGTTGGTCAAACAAGACCATGACCAGCTCAAAAAAAATAAGGGGGCCGGTTCTAAGGGGGATGAGTCACCATGAGTAGCCAAATAATATTAGAAAAGAGAGGGAAAAAGTAAAGGTACTATTTACTTTTGTAAAAAGAAACAAAATACCTCACCTTGCTTACCTCTCTCCTCACGTCTTCATTTTCTTCTTCTCCAGCGATTTCTTCTGCTCTCTTTTTCTCCTCACGTCGAAGAACAACCCATGCTAGCTCCATCTAGCTTTGGCCATTATCACTCATCTTAACTCCAAAATCAAAAAAAGCATAGATTCTTCTTAGTTAGCTCAAGCTCTCTCTTTCCATCTTTCAAAACTTCAAAGCTCCATTTTGGTGCCAAGGCAAATCGCCATTGGAGGGGAAAATTCAAGCTTGGAGACTCCATTGGCTTCTCCATCTCTTAAGGTAAAGAATATGTAAGAAAATCTAGGTTTCCATCATTTCTTCACATAACCGAAAACCTATACTCATGGGGCTCCATTTTTACGCTTTGTGCTAGCTTGTTTCTACTCTCCAAAGGATAGAGGAGGTCCTCATTGACTCATATTCAAGCTTGTCTTGAGAAACCAAGGTAAAGCAAACAATTTAACGCTTTAAAACACATTTTTAACCTAGGTTTTGTTCCTTAAGGTTGGTGTGTTGTTTAGTACTCATTGGAGTCTGTGAATATTGGATAGAACAGTGGCAAGGAGAATTTGGTGGGTGACCGAGATTGAGCAAGGAAAAACTTAAGGAGAAAAGTTTGTGGAGTTTGTGAAAGAACAAGGTAAATTACTTGTCTTAAGGTGTTTTATGGTTTAAGGGAATGGGATTTAGATATATGATGAGTTTAGTGTAGAGTTTACTTAAGGGAAGGGGGATGAAACTTAGGAGAAAGAATACTATAATATTGAGAACTTGTGACTAAGGAGCAAATGAGAAAAAGAGATAGTTAAACAATGTTGAGATGAATTATAATAAGCATTTTATTTCAATGGGAGCCTTGTTGTGTGTATTCGCAGGTTGAAGGAAAATATATGTGGAAATTCAGTGGTTAAGATTATTGTCATTTAAGGGCCTAAGTGCCAAGCATTTTAAGTTTATGCACTATATCGTGATGTAGTGTAGTCTTGGTGTAAATTGAGTGTTAAGAATGTGTGGAAAGAATTTCGGGTGTTAAAGATTGTTGAATGGTAAAAACCAAGTGTTTGGGTGTAGAAATATACAAGGGAAGTCATGTCAAAATCTGGTGAGAAAACCAGGAGCTTAAAGTGTATAAATGAAGTTTGATGACTTAGAAGGTACTAGGAATTCTTAAGGCTTGAGTTGGTGAAAGAAAGTGAACTAATGTGTTCTGGAATGTTTAAAGGGCTTAGGAGTTGTCTTAAAGGAATTAGAGTTTAAATGAGTGAGTTTGATACTCTAGGATTATAGTGGGAGTTTGGTCAAGTCTTGTGCAAGTTTTGACAACTAAAGGAAGAATAATGCTCACAAGAATCTAAGTGTGAGCTTGAGGAGTTTTGAGGGTTTGTGTAAAAGGAATTGGAATGAGTAATAAAGTTCTAGGAGTGGTGGTAATGCCTATGGAGAAACACTTTGGTTAGTTGAGTTGTTAGGCAAGTCTACATGATAGCAGTGTAGGAAAGTATGTATGGACGTTAGGAATTTTGGTAAGAATGTGAGTGAATGACCAAGGGATTAGCTATGAGATGGTGGATGGATTAGGAGGATTTTTAAGGTGCTAAAATGATGTTAAAGCATGCTAGAATACTTATGAAAGGCTAGGAAAAGATGGGGTAAGAATTGAGGTTGAACAGAGGGCAAAAATCATCATTCTGGACACATTTAGTGTAGGTCCGGGTTTGCAAACTAGCACACAAACCCGGACCACACCAAAAACTATCCAGAGAGTTTAGTCGTGGGATGGTCTGGGTTTGCAAACTAGCACACAAACCCGGACCACACCAAAAACTATCTAGAGAGTTTAGTCGTGGGATGGTCCGGGTTTGCAAACTAGCACACAAACCCGGACCACACCAAAAACTATCCAGAGAGTTTAGTCGTGGGATGGTCCGGGTTTGCATCCCAGCACCTAAACCCGGACCAGTCCTAAAATCGTCCAGAGAGTTTTGCGAAGTGTTGGTCCGGGTTTGCATCCCAGCACCTAAACCCGGACCAGTCCTAAAATTGTCCAGAAACTTTTGCGAAGTGTTGGTCCGGGTTTGCAACCTCGGACACAAACCCGGACCCATCAGAAAAAGCTACAGAATGTTAAAAAATGGGGTTTTAAGGTTGGGACTTGTTTGGTAATGATACTACAAGATTTTAGGACATAATTAATGACATATAAAGGTCATTAGGGGCTTAAACAAGCTTAAGAAATAATGAGAAGTAGGTGGCTTTTGAGGTTAAGATTAAACTATAAAGATTTAGTGATCTTTAGTGGGTAAACACTAGTGGCTAAGTAAGATAAGTAAGTTAGGATGAGTTAAGCAACTAATAACCTAAAATTGAATGAATGTTTTAGGACTTGTGAATTGGGACCCGGAAGAAGAGTAAGCAAACAACCACCGACGGTGAACGGTACAATCTTTCTTGTGACCTGCTTGCTAACGAGGTGTCCCTCGGCTTGTGTGTTATCTGTTTAATTGCTATGACTAAAACAAGATAAAGCATGCAACCGGTAATATTTGTTCTCGTTGCGTTTGTGTTATCTTTACACTAACCCGCGAGACTTGAGATTGTTACTAACCAAGTTTAGTACTTACTGAGTTAAGAATAAGAGTTAAGTTTGGTGGTTGTTGGTTAATGCCCGTTAAGGCTTAGCTAGCACATGGTGATTAAGATTTCTACTAACTGGAACTTGAGTGAGGAAACCCGGGACCGATCTCCGATCATGCATGTTAAGGAAATGAGGGCTAAGGAGGGGGTTACTAACCCACTTGTTAAGGGAACGCTTGAGTCGTTCATTGTTTGTGAACTATACATGTTCATTTGTGGTTATTATTATTGCACTTCACATTATGCTTGTGTATGTAATCAATTTCCATGCTATCGACAATTAGTCGTCGTAGCCCCGTTAGCTTGGGGGCCATGAGAGGGTGTACCAGCATTCGTGCTAACCCCCTTTGGGGGCTGTTTTTACACTTGCAGGTAAGAACCCATGAGGACGCAGTACGAGAGTAGGAGTGGTTAGACTTAGGATGGGATGTTTATTTTGAGTACGGGATGCGCTTGTGCACCCGTCTGTTTATATTTAAACTGTTGTAAGGTTGTGATTATGTCTTAGCTATTTGTACTCGGTTGGTTTGGTATTATTGATGGTGATGTTTTGGGTTGGATATGTATTTTGGATAAGTGTTGTAAACGTTAAGGCCGGTATATTCTAACGATCAGACCGTGGCAAGGTCTAGGTGTTTATTATTTCTGCTGTGACGTATTCGATTAAGGGTTCAGTTTTGCGATAACCACGATTGGCTTTGGATGGGGTGTTACACTAGGCTTAGGAAAGTGGGCTAAAGGAGCCCACTGAAATGACAAAGGAGAAATTAATCTGGGTTCAAGATTCAATCGGAAATAGATGTTACTTAGAAGTTAGAACTAGACAATAGGGCTTCTAGCTAGATGATTATATTTTGTAATGGAATTAAACCCAATTAGGAACTGATAGGAATCAACATATTGAATTGGGTCGGTTTAGATGATCAAATGGTAAATTAGTAACTTGTAAACGGGACTAATATTTTTAGTTAGGTAGATGAGTTAAAATTGGTAAAGAATTTGTTTAATAAAAATCGGTATTAATTATGAGTGTTTAAGTGGATATTATTTATACATATATATAGATATGTAATGGAATTATATTATAAATATATATATATATATATATTGTTAGGCGATTCAAATGAAATGGAATTTTAAAGATTCATACGGGAATTTAGAAAGTTAGGTGGATATGGATATATATACGCGACATTAAATTTATGGGAAGATACTTATATATGATATGTGTGTAGTAAATGTTACATGATGATTAGTGTAAAATAAGTATGACGTTGAAGCTTATAACAAATACATAAGTATATATATATATGATATAATTGAAGGATCGGAACTCTGCAACAATTAATTAGAGGTTGTAATGATAAAGTTAATACAATTATTAAAGTTGGAACGTATTTGTAGAGTTAATATGATGTTGTAAATATATATATATATATGTATAAAATATACTTAGACTTGTGAGGAGTTATATATAAATATACACATGTGTATATAGTTGGATGTAATTAAGAGAGTTACATATGGTGACGGAATGTTTAGGAGATAATTAAGTTATTAACCCGGATACTATGTTATAGGATCTAGATAGTCGGAGGTGTTCGACGGGTTAGGCAAGCATCGTTTTAAGAGCTAGCCAATCTCCAGGTGTACGGTATGGTTTTCTTGTGACCTGCTTGCTAACGAGGTGTCCCTCGGCTTGTGTGCTATTTGTTTTTGTGTGCCCACTAAACAAGATAAAGCATGCAACCGGAATATTATGTTTATTGTATTGTTTGTGATGTTTGAAAACTAACACAACTTACCGTGAAAACTTACTAACTAAAGTTTAGTAAATAATTGTGTGAGATTAAGGAACACTCCCAAATATTGTTTTCTTAGTAACCGAAAGTGGTTAACTAACAAACATTAACTTGAGACCTTCTACTAACTAGAACTTGGGGTGAGTGAGGAATCCGGAATGGTACCGGCACATGTGTATTGGGGGAAGCCGGTATCCTTATCAAATACCGTCTTCCAAATATGACTTGTCCTCGGACTCATCGCCTAGAGTCGACTTATAGACTCGACCTCCTCGGACTTCTTGTTCTAGGAGGGAGGCATACTGAGATGATGTGGTGGGATCTACCTAAAATTCCCAACTAATTCTAACAAATATTGTTTGTAAACCAATGGAGCTGATAACTCATTGGTTAGGGTTACTTGACCCGACAAGATAAACAATGAATTAAGGAACTACCATTCTAATTAAAGAACGGTTGACTTAATTGAGATAAGAACTGAGATAAGACTGAGATAAGGTTTGAGATAAGGTACAACCATTTCTATTTAAAGAATGGTTTGTACCCTAAGACTGAGATAATGATTCAGATTGAGGTAAGATAAGGTTGGACTGAGATTAAGAGGAAACTTAACTTAAGGAGTTAAATGATTAACTCACTAATTAAGGGAACGCTTTTAAGTCGTTCATTGTGTTTGAACTTTGATTGTTTATATTTGGCTTGTTGTTTATTGCACTTTCTATTATGTTGTGCATCTAATCAACCTCCATGCTATCGACAATTAGTCGTCGTAGCCACGTTAGCTTGGGGGCCATGAGAGGATCGTACCAGCAAAGGTGCTGACCCCCTCGGGGGCTACTGTTTATATTTTGCAGGTGAACGTCAGAAGGCGACTGTCCTGAGAGTAAGATGGGGTAGATGCATTAAGGGTTTAAGTGTGACCTACGAGTTGTGCATGTACTCTCGTATGGTAATTTGAGTTAGTAAATTGTATAGGATGTGAGGAGGTTGTAAGATCGTTATGTAATTGGTTAAGGCTTGCAAGCACTAATGTTCGGTATATTCGGGTCCATCAGACCGTAGCTAGATCTTGGAGATTTTAGTATGCCTAGTTGGTCACGTGGGTGACTAACGGCGGTAACACCAAATATTGTAAGAAGTCCGCAGCTGAGTTAATATAAGTGAACGGAGGTTTATGAGATAAGTATGGCTTTATGAGTTGGGGTGTTACAACATGAATTACCGAACTTAGGAGAATACTGAGGTTGAGTTTGAGTTATGGGTTAAAGGTTGAGAGATAGAGTGAGAGGTGCGTTAGTTAGGACTTCCCGGTGCTTACCGGATATCCATAGACCTAAACCCGCCCTCCACATCCCTAACCTTGAATACGTGGAACAAACGCCAGAGAGAAGAAAGCCTTCTCCTACTCGGGAAAACCCGATCTGGCAGTTAGTTATCATTAAGCAATATGAGAAACACACCGTTGTACAACAATTTACGAGAACTTGAACGTTTTAATTGGAGCGCAACGTGGAAATAGGCGCTACCAACGGAATTCTACCAGTAAGAGAACGGAAATTACCAGCAAAATGGGTCGACATGCTACGCAGTTGAGTTACCACACCATACCAATAATATGGAAAGCACTACGAGTGCAATGGAGAGGAAAAAGATAAGTGACATGAGTACCGGACGGTGGTCCGAATGAGCATAACAGTGAGATAACACAAGCATGAGAGTTAAGATTACTGGGAAGTCTAGTTAGAAACGGGAACTCCACACCCCATACACTGAGAAACGTTACAAACCTGGCCGACTTAGCACAGACGACGATAAAAACACGTACCAATTTGGAAATTAAAATAGGACTACGATGTAGTGCCTAATGGAGAATTGCTACCTAGTAACCCCGACATAATACGTGGAAACGGGAGCGAGGATTATGACATAAGAAAATAACAAGGGGTTCCCTCAGGAAGAGGAACACCCTGACAAATGAGAGGACTGTCAAATCAACCAGGAAACTGCCGGATGGCTAGTTACCCAAAATAAGAGAACATCGAAGGAGTCCCGAGGACTACCAATTACATGGAAATTAGGAGGAAGTATCACTACCAATGTACCCAGTACCAACAGCCCATCCTGCATGGCGCACTTGCTGTAGCAAGTGCTACCATGGTTAAACTATACGGAAAGCCATCATGGCGAGATAGTAGAACGCTACAGTCATAATACATATTAGTACCGGATTGTAAATCCATAAGAACGAGAGAATGAGACCTTGGAAGGGCCTGGCGGCCTGACCATGATGAGATGAGTTAATACACTAGTCAGCAGGGAGCTGAACTTGGACGGAATACTAAACGACATAAATATTAGCAACGGTACAACCTACTACAACAACAACCGACAGTACGGTAAGAACACCAATCCCGAACCCCAAGAGGAAAACCTAAGAGATCGCTCAATAATCCGACCAAAACACTACATAAGTAACAACATACAAGGAATGTATTAAGAGATACAATGAAGGCAGTCGACAGAACGACTTCCAGTAGGAACGGGATAGAACTCCCGAGATGACCATTAAGAATACCAATAACAACCATCTTCGTTGAATATGTTAGTAAACCCCGGAAACATGGACATAGGGAATAAACTTAAGTTATAACCTACTAAGGATTAAAGACATACAATCCCGATAGAGGGAAGCTTAGAGGACTACCCCCACAGAGCGGGCATAGTCGAGCCGAATAAACTGAATAACGACAGTTAGTATTGTTTGCCTAACCCAAGTATGATTAATCATTGACGGTGGTGAAGCCAACGAAAGTTGAACACAACATTGAGATGGAGACACATGTTAGCTAGAATAAACATCCAACGGAGACACAGTAAGGCCAATGCTTAATACGAATTAATTCTATGTGAGCGAGAGTATCGTTGCACACACCGAATAATGTCGGTTTACCTAAGCGAACTTCCATAGTGGGAAGCAGGATGCAACAGCTTACCCTAAAACCCGGTACTACATTTAATGATGTAACCTGACATATAATGGAGTTCAAAGAACTAGTAGTTATGAAGTTAATCTACTAATGAGCTAGAGTACAAACAGTGAACCGACCACCGGCTCTCACTCAAGAGAAAATTAAACACTAAGAAGCTAATGACAAATGAGTTAGTAAAACAATCACAAATGAATTATAAGAGCTCTTATGTATTGCCATGGGACTATTGTTGTATGCAGGTGACTATGTGAAATTCAGTGTTTAAATATGTCATTTAAAGGCCTAAGAGCCATGTGACTATTGTTGTGTGCAGGTGGCTATGTGAAATTCAGTGTTTAAATTATGTCATTTAAAGGCCTAAGTGCCAAGCAATTTAAGGTTTATGCAATTGTATTGTGAGTTGAAGTAGTTGGAGTGTAACTGGTGTGTTGTGAATGCCCACTAAGGACGTGACTAACTTGGGTTGATTTGACGAGAAAATCTATGCATTTGGGCATGATAATATAGTAGAGAAGTCATGGTGAAATTTGTGTAGAAACCAAGTGTATTAGGTGTTAAGTGAGTTACTATGACCTAGGACTTACTAGGAATCATTAAAGGATAATTGAGTAAAAAAATGAGTGAACTAAGGTGTAATTATGAGATAGAATGACCTATAATTTAATTGTGGAGGAATTGCCAGAATGGGCACCAGTGAGAATAGAGAGATAATGATTGACGGGGGCGGAGAACAAACCACTCCTTTTAGGGTGGGGATACCTCTCCTTAATGTAAGGCCTTGAGTGGGAATAAACCCCTCAAGAAGGGCTTTCCCTTGTTCGAGATAGAATACTCGTTCATTAGAGAACGGAAACCGTAAACCTTGAGATTTCCTTGGAACGTACCAGTTACACATAAGTAATAAGGAAGGTTGCGTAGACAGTCCTTATCCAAAGCTCAGGATTGAAAATCAGTAATCGTCAGAGATAAACATTATGAGTGCACAATACGGCACGTCAGGTGACCAACGCTCAGAAGAGCTTATGACTCAAGGATGACTTCTTTTGTAACCAGTTAAATTACTTGGTAAATAACATCATAAAGGATGGAAGAATGTGAGAGAGACTAACTTACTTGTGAACCCGAAATAGAAGCAAAACATCTTCACATTAAGAGATAACGATCTTATGGCACAGTACGACAACCGCCATACACCCGAACTTGGAGAACTCCCAATGTGGCTACAACACGAGGGATAGAATATAAGACGAGATGTTAGAGAAATGATTGAGGAGTTGCACCACCAATGAGTAACAGAATAAAGGCTAGCTACCATGGTAGCAAAAGCCATAGGACAATATTTGTATAAATGAATGAAGTCATGATGCACAGCAAAGTGACCAATAAATATAAATCGTCAAATATTGGCACTGAGGCAATAAGAATTATAAGCTTAAACCAATATAAGTGAGGAAACGAGATGGTTGACGAACTGTGCGTTAATGCCAGTAGTCTAGACCATGTGATGTAAGATTTCACAGGAAGCACACTGTCCATTCCTTAAGGAACTAGAAGTGCGTTCCTAGCAGATCAACATGGGAAACAAGATGAAATGCTCGATGGAAAGAGACCTCAATGGCTAAAGGATAGAGTCCGTACTAAATACAGAAACAAGCTAGAGCATACCATACCCAAGAACATAATAAATGGATTTCCCTTGATTAAGTTCAAGAAGAACAATAAGTGTTTATTATGGAACGATGAAAGAGGAGATCGACAACAAAATACTTCATAGTTAGCAATGGCTAAACGTGTGACAGACACTACGAGTTTACTAAAACGAGATGTGGGACGACTGCACCCCACAGGGGCTTGCAAGCCTGGCAGACTCATTTATGAGTTGGTCGAGTAAGTAGTAATGTACCAGTAAGGTACCCCATGCATTTAGACGAGTAGTGTAAGGAACACGGGAAGTAGTCGACTCCGTACCACGGTCAACGACACAAGATCAGACAAGAGCAGCTACTACCACAAACAGTTGAAGAGAAGGAATTCAGTTGAACCAACAACACAAAGGAATCAGAGAACAAATAATTAAGAACTATGAAGTACAAAGAGCACGGATTATTAAGTACAGACATTGGACATGTTTTAAGACGTAAATATTAAACTGTAAGCGCAATAAGCACTAAACAGTAGTTTCAGATTGAGAATCATCCTCAGACCAAAGGTCAGTTGGAAAGAACTATTTAGACACTTGAGAGAACACTAAGAGTATGAACGTTAGATCTTCAGGGAGAATGGATAGACGGGTTACAACTCATAAAGGCCGTGTATATATAAAGATAACACGTGTCCATTAAGAGATCTTTAGTACTAAAGAATAAGCATTCAGAATGAGGATATAAAATACTATGAAGGATAAGAAAGGCAGTTAAGCCTAAGATTATCACAGTCGCGCAGCGGAAGCTATTAGACCGATACCTTAAAGGTTTGATATACCTAATGAACGGGAAAGGGAATATACCACACATCTTCTAGTTGGATAAATATATGACTTATCGACCGAATGCTTTAGAACCTTTGAGGCTAAACCCGAACACATTAGAGAGACTGGTATAAGTACCGTTAAGGGTCCCCGATACAGAGACTAAGCCATTAACACAGTTAAGACCCTCTGATCGAATCATAAGTGAGATAGACTACATGAAAGCCAGAATGCTCCATAAGACTTAGACACCTTGAACCGATGTTCAAGAAGGAAATAATGTTGATTACGTGGGCGTAATCCATTTGAAGGGGGGTAGAGTGAAAAACCGCTTAGCGTATGTTTACGTACCAAGTACGCAAACTACGATGTGCATAGCACAAACGAATTTGAGAATTTTTTTACATCTACATATGTATATATTCTAAGATTAATTATGGTTATTGTGCATAGAAGATGCGAATACCATACGTATTAAGTACCTATCTTGTTAACTCTGGTGTGAGTGCAAGTTAAGAGAATTAGTGAAGAGGATTAGATAGACTCAAGAAATAAATGAGATATGAGTCGGTATGAAACTATATATGAGATAAGAATAAGGTAACACTATGAGATATTATTAGATATGTGTATGAAGCATGGGATGGTAATGTTATGAGGTAAGAATTGGTATGAAACCGATGTAGAACCTAGTACGAATTAAATTCTCTAGGTAATTGCTGAGAGGTGAACTGAGTGAATTGGGAATGATTACTGAGTCCACATTTTGGAGATGTATTGATTATGACTAGAATGACTAAAAAGATAGAAAATTGAAAATAAGTGAGTTATTTGATGTTTGAAAATGACGTGAGAGGTGGAACTTGATTTTCTAGGGATCAAGGGAAACCGAACACAAATTGGGGTGGAGGGATAGTTCGACACTGGTGCTGATCACATCAGGGTCGAATGATTCCTGAGACTCCCTTCAGTGGTCACAATTAATCACGTTAAGAATAAATGCATTAGCATAAAGTGGAATTGGAGTTGACTTGTATTTTTAAATAAAGGAATTTTCTTTTGCGTGGCCTCGTAAAAAGGATTTTCTTTTATTGAGTTTCGCTCATGAAGCTGAGGACGCATATGCCTTCGTCTTCTGACCGGTGACATGGGGAAAATGCATCAAAGGGAATTTTAAGTGTTATACATGCTGAGGCATGTTGTGTGGTATTTGTAGTATACATATATAACAGACCATATGAGTCTGTAGGTTTATATACATAAACATGATCTATATTATCAATGGTATGAAGTTACCTGTGTACTCTAATGATATAAGATGCATGGGAACTTTGGGGACAAAGTTCTTTTAAGGGGGGTAGATTGAAATATCCCAAACCTTAGTTACTTTAATTAATCATGAATTAATTAAATAAAAGTAATTAATGAGAGATTAAGGAATTAAATACCTTTATATAAGTACAAGGAATAATAATATTTAATTATACCATAAAAATTCCTTAGGAAACATTAGTGAAACCTAAAATGATGTTATGAAGGTTTAAGAAAAAGAAATATAAACGAAAATAAAACTAATCGTTTTACCTCGATAAACGTGTTACGAATATTTTAGAAGTGAAAACGAGGTCGTGGACACCTTATAATATTATTTGGGTAATTCTAGAGGCATTGGAAAATTGGTTAAACAATCAGAATAAAAGACGTCACGTTTTCGCCTAAAATGGCAAAATGCAAACCAATTAGGAATTAAATTATAACTAATGAAATTTATAAATGACAATGATGGTTATTGTTGGAAAAAATAAATTAGGAATCATAAAATGGTTCGTCTCATTAAACGGGACACAATGTCACAAACGACATGAAAAACGGACATAAAACGAGTCCAAGACGACATTATAAGTATAACATTCAAAAAAAAAATGGGCCGACCAGCCATAAGACTGGGCCGGCCCAATCTTCTGTTCGCTCACGGTAACAAATAAACCCAGCCCATCCTTCTCAATCCAATTCACTTACGGGAATTTGCAACCCTAACTCCTGGCAAAGAGTCCCTTTCTCTCATCTCTTTCGCCGCCTCCCTCCATTCTCTTCATCCTTCTTCATTCTCCCAACACGGTAATTTGCAACCCTAACCTGACGAACTCCAACGACTCTCATCCTTCTCAACCCAACACTCCTCTCTTCTCCTCGACTCAATCTGGACGTCGAAGGCTGACCTTGGTGGCGGTATTGGTGGCGGTTCAGGCGTAGAAGGAGCCGAGAGAAGGCCAAGCAAAATCACGAAGAATCCAAGGGTTTGCAGACGAGAATCACTTCTAAGGATTCAAGGTGTACATTAGCAGATTTTATTTTCGTTTTAGTTGTCTTCTGTTCGATTATAAGTTAGATTCGAAACCCAAAAAAAAATAGGAAACAAACTTCTTCCTTCTCCTCTGATTTTCGGTGCCATTAGAGCCAAATTCCCTTGCAAAAAAATCTGTAGCTTCGGCTAGTACCTTGCGGATGGGAACATTGTGGAGGTTCCGAATTTTCTTCTCGTTTCTGCCTGAATTTGTACATGGACTTGCCAATGTGAATTTTTGGTGATGTTGATAGTTTCGAAAATTACATGGGGAATTATATGTGTTTTGAAATTGAAATTGGTTAGGGTTTGAATTTGATTGAGAGTTTCTAGTGGTTTGACTGTGTGCAAAATTCAAGTTTAAGTTGGGTAACTACAGATTTCTGAAACTGACAAGTTTGTGAAGTTTTAATGAAACCGAAAATTAAGGTTAGTTTGGTGTTAGTTTCGTGTTCAAATTTTTGTGTTTCATTCGAATGGGTTGATATGTTCAAAAATAGGATTTGAATTGTGGAAACATGTTAATTAGAGTTATGAATGCATTATGTTTGGGAGTTATAGTCGACTGTTTAAAATTTAGGAATCTGAAATTGAATGTGGGGCTGTTCGAATAGAACAAATTAAATTAGGATTACGGGTTGAATTGGGGGGAGAAATCAATTTAAGGCTTTATCTGGGTATTTTGACAATGAAATTAAGATTTTTTGTTAACCATGTAATCTGAAAGTTTAAGTTAATCTAGAAGTTTGGATTAGTGGAAACAGAAAAGGAACTAGAGGAGATTAACTGTGAATGTTAAACCATGGTATTAAGTTTAAGTTTGTTGTTGATTTTGAAAATTTGGTTAATTTTGTTCGGTGTAATTAGCGACTGTTATTGAGGCGAATTGAGTTAGGGTAGTTTAGTGAAAATTTAAGAAAGAACGTGAATAAAAGGAAATGGGTGTAAAACGTGAGTTATAGAAATTTAGGTGATTTGTAGTGGCAAGTCAATATTGAAATTTGGCTTAAAAACTAGTTAATTAGGATAATTAACTTGGGCCTTAAATAATCTGGGTCAAAACAAATAATGTGAGTGAGATTAAATAATCTTGACAAATCAATTAACTAGGCTTAGGAAAGTGGGCTAAAGGAGCCCACTGAAATGACAAAGGAGAAATTAATGTGGGTTCAAGATTCAATCGGAAATAGATGTTACTTAGAAGTTAGAACTAGACAATAGGGCTTCTAGCTAGATGATTATATTTTGTAATGGAATTAAACCCAATTAGGATCTGATAGGAATCAACATATTGAATTGGGTCAGTTTAGATGATCAAATGGTAAATTAGTAACTTGTAAACGGGACTAATATTTTTAGTTAGGTTGATGAGTTAAAATTGGTAAAGAATTTGTTTAATAAAAATCGGTATTAATTGTGAGTGTTTAAGTGGATATTATTTATACATATATATAGATATGTAATGGAATTATATTATAAATATATATATATATATATATATATATATATATATATATATATATATATATATGTTAGGCGATTCGAATGAAATGGAATTTTAAAGATTCATACGGGAATTTAGAAAGTTAGGTGGATATGGATATATATGCGACATTAAATTTATGGGAAGATACTTATATATGATATGTGTGTAGTAAATGTTACATGATGATTAGTGTAAAATAAGTATGACGTTAAAGCTTATAACAAATACATAAGTACATATATATATATGTATATAATTGAAGGATCGGAACTCTGCAACAATTAATTAGAGGTTGTAATGATAAAGTTAATACAATTATTAAAGTTGGAATGTATTTGTTGAGTTAATATGATGTTGTAAATATATATATATGTGTATAAAAATATACTTAGACTTGTGAGGAGTTATATATAAATATACACATGTGTATATAGTTGGAAGTAATTAAGAGAGTTACATATGGTGACGAAATGTTTAGGAGATAATTAAGTTATTAACCCGGCTACAATGTTGTAGGATCTAGATAGTCGGAGGTGTTCGACGGGTTAGGCGAGCATCGTTTTAAGAGCTAGCCAATCTCCAGGTGTACGGTATGGTTTTCTTGTGACCTGCTTTCTAACGAGGTGTTCCTCGGCTTGTGTGCTATTTGTTTTTGTGTGCCCACTAAACAAGATAAAGCATGCAACCGGAATATTATGTTTATTGAATTGTTGTGTGATGTTTGAAAACTAACACAACTTACCGTGAGAACTTACTAACTAAAGTTTAGTAAAGAATTGTGTGAGATTAAGGAACACTCCCAAATATTGTTTTCTTAGTAACCGAAAGTGGTTAACTAACAAACATTAACTTGAGACCTTCTACTAACTAGAACTTGGGGGGAGTGAGGAATCCAGAATGGTACCGGCACATGTGTATTTGGGGAAGCCGGTATTGTAACACCCCATCCAACTACAAACACATAATAACATTCTGCAGCGGAAACCCAACTCATCACATTACTTATTCCAATGGTGTTACACGCCGTTAACCACCTACGTGGCTAACAAGGCTAATACATGTACATTTGTATCGGTCTGATGGACTAGATTCCCGAGCAACTACACATTACAACCTCGTTCCATCTTCACATTTATTATATACATACACTCCCCCTGTACCGATATTTACAAACTGGTGCCGACAACAATTTCGGTCTTACTACACCTACTGTATACATACACTTAAAAGTTTACCCATGTACAATGACTACCCGTCCTACTCTCGAACGGCTTCCAGCACTTCATACCTGAAATAGGAAAAGAAGAGAAAGGGGTGGCCCCAAGGGGCTCAGCACCTTTGCTGGTATGGTAATCCCGCAGCCCACATGCTACCGGGCCACGCACGACTAATTGTCGTCTTAGCATGCAGTTGATTATATTTAAATCATGCATACAAACCATTAACATATCACACATAATATCTCGCCTCAATGGGCTCAACCAATAACCAATACATCCACACTTAACCAACCATCCAATGATTCCTTAAACCCTAGAGTGGCTCTCCTCTAAATGGAGCTACTTCCTTAGCGAACGGCACGTACCCATTAATCGGGTTATCCTCAAATGCCTCTTGTCACAAGCTGGGATTCATTTCCATGATCCACACATTCCATATCCCACAACATAACTCTTTTCACACATAACAAAACATAGCAAACCTTTCTTGCTTCCGTGTACACATGACAACATTGCATTCTTTTAAAACATCCAATATATATATATTTATACCAAAGCATAGCAAGGGAATTTGCATAGCACCATAACATTACATAACACCATAAGAACGGTTCTCACAAGGAACCTTCCACCATAGTTAGTATACCATGTGAGCCTAGGGATTTTTGCCAATCCCATGTTAAGCTCGTTACCAACCTCGTTACCGTCCGGTTATATAGAACGGTTAACTTATACCCAAGGTGTGTCGGATATAGTAATCCCAAGCACACCGAAAACATACGCATGCCCCTGTGGCCCGACGTGAGTCAGTAACTAGCTTTGGATAAGCTAAGGGAAGGTAGAAACCAAATTGGAATACCACCTATACATACACCAAGAGAGCCGAACCGGATAAGATAACGACTCCCGTCCATCACACGCGTGGCCGGAACAACCGGACTCCTCACCCCCCGTTAGTACATATACACTCAATAATAAGTGGTTAGGGATCCATTATGGAGCCCTACCACATCCATTCACCATACGGTATCATAACCGAGTTAAGCACACAAGGGAGGTTCACACACTTGCTCACAGCAACAATGTCCAATTAACTCACACATAGCCGTGGTTAGCACGTACCCAAGGTTTGGGCCGTCAACTCCGAATACCGATCACTCATGTGTTCCTAGTTTTAGTTAGCTAAGGTTTAACACATATTTGAGGTTAAACGGCATCGGATACCAAATTCGCCACATAAATGAATTACTATAAACTCATTACATGTTTTAATCTTACAAGGTGGCAAACACTCAAGAAAACATATTGGCATACAAGCCGGTGTAATCCGTTAGGACACAGGTTGCAAGAAAACCATACCTGTCACCGGGGTCCACTTTACCACGTCCTCTTATGTTCCTCGAGCAAATTCTCGAACAACTGTTAACATGACATGTGTTTTTATTAACATTGGGGTAACATGTTTATTTAATGTCTAACGCTTATAACTTTCCCCGTTAACTTGGTTAAATAACTTTACATTTTTAACATGTTTTACTCTCGCATCTTAATACAACTTCTCACCCACCTAATTGCCATTTAAACTCACCTAACATGTCCTTAACAACCTTATGGCATCATTACCTATCAATCCCCATCATCTCATATCATTTCATAACCTTAAACCATGTTTTTGGTCCGACCGACCCACCGTCCGACCCACATCTGGGTCGGTCCATTACAGACCCCTTTCACTTCCTTATAACCATGCCCGTCCGACCCACGTCCGACCCACCATTCTGGGTCGGTCCATGTGCGAACATTTTCCTTCCTTTGAAACTTGACCGACCGACCCATGTCCGACCCAACCTTCTGGGTCGGTCCATTACCGAACATTTCCCCAACATTTTACAGAGGCTCGACCGACCCAAAAACTGGGTCGGCCCCTGGGTCGGTCGCCCTCTAAACTGACCCAAGCTTGCCAATTCTTCACCAAACTTCTCCTAAGGCCTCTTAATGTGTTCTAACATCATTTGGCACTTCAAACACACCCTTAAGATACTCTTAAGCACTCACAAAACTATGTTTCCTAATTCCTTAAACCTTCACTTATATCTCCACAAAATTCCTAACACTTACCATGTTTTCTCCTTATGATTTCTAGGTGGCATTTCACCTATAATGACCACAATACCAAGGTGTTTCCTCTACACCTTATCATCATCTCTCAACTTCTTTTCTTACTAACTAAATCTCCTTTTTACAACTTCTTAAAACTCCTTACTCAAAACCCTACCTAAACCTCATTTATTCCTTGAATATCAACATTACCTAAACCTTAAACAAACTCCTCCAAGACTTAAATACATCTTAAGAACACCCTTAGATTTCTAAAACTTCCAAGATAATGCCTAAATCCGTGCATCACTCTTAACCACTTTAATACATGTTTCCCTCTCAAGTAAACATTCATTCACCTTTAATCCTTCCTAGTTCACCCAAAACTCACTTACAACACTTAGAACTTCTTACACATTTCCCAAATTTGGCCATAGCTTCTCTAGTATATACCCACATCCAAACACTTAGGTTTTTACCTTAATTCATTCAAGAATACCTAAAATCCATCAAACACATTTTATACACAAACTTCACACATTAAGCACTACATCACAATATAGTGCATAACTTAAATTGCTTGGCACTTAGGCCCTTAAATGCATGGCTCTTAGGCCCTTAAATTGCATAAACCTTAAACACTGAATTTCCCACATAATAATGCCTTTGACCTGCAAATACACCCAACAATACATATTCCTTTAATAAAACTCCTTGAGAGCATTTTACTAGCTCATTTACCATTTGCTCTTTAGGTAGTTTTAACAAGCATTATAAGCTTATTTCTCCTAAGGCATTAAACCACATTGAGATAGCTTGTTACCTCTTTTCCTCACAAATTTCTTTCTTGTTTCCTTGTAAACCGGTAAGGCATTTCCTTCCTTGTCAACAACTAAACAATATACCAACATTGAAATGAGTATATAAGCTTTAAGCTTTATCTCATTGTAAACCCTAGTTACATATATTATCTTAAGGTATTAAGATGATTGTTTTACCTTGGAATGGAAAGAGAGCTTGAATATATATCAAGAGAGGACTCCTCCTAGCCCTTGGAAGATTCAAATGAAGCTAAACAAGACAAGAGAAGACACCATTACAAGGTGCATTTTCGGTTATGACAAAACATGAAGGAAATGTCATTTTCTTTGAGTTTCCTTACCTTGAAGCAAAGGAGAACAAGAATATGTGAAAAGGTGAGCTCAAGCTCCTCCCATGGTGATTCCTCTTGGCACCAAAATGGAGCTCTTGGGATTTTGAAAGGATAGAATTGAAGAGCTTGATGAGAGGAAGAGAATGGTGGTGTTGTTTTTGATTTGGTTAAGTGAGCTAGGTTTTACAAGTGGTCAAAGATGGAAAACAGGGTTATTGGTGGGTGTTAGCAGCTCGTAAAAGAGAGCAAGAAGAGAGGTTGGAGAAGCTTTCAACGTGGGAAGAGAAGGAAGGGAGAATGAGATTGGTTTTGCTTTTAAGGATATTTATAACTTAAAGCAAATAGTAACTATGAGTCACCTTTATTTACTTAACAAGTTAGCATGTTTGGTGACTCATTACTACCAAAAACCGGCCCCCTTATTTGTAGAAGGGTATTATAGTCTTTGTTGACCAACTTAATCTCTTATAACATTATATGTTACAAACTAGTTATAAAAATCACTATTCACCGATAACAAGGCACATAGAAGTGAAATTTTTGATTTCCCATTGATATAGCCACCCAAATGTGATACTATTTAGTACACATGTTAATTAAAGAGTAATGATGGACACTTAGCCATTCAAAACTCATTTACAAGACAATTTTTTCAAAAACGTGCTTTAAGACTTCTTAAAGCACATTTTGTGTTTTAACTTGTTTTCAAGCTTGGTTTTCTTTGGTAATTGATTTAATATGTTCATTAACATATAATTAAGGCATAGGTATGACCATTAGGCCTTATACACACTTATCCCAAGCTTAGAGCACATTTTTGCTCATATTGACCTTAAGGTATTTATTTGTGTTTTGTTTGGTTTCATTGTCTACCAAAGTTTCCTAAGGACTTAATTAGCCTTATAAAGTCATAATTAAACATTATCAAGTCTTGGTAGGCTCTTTGGGTCCTAACCAAGTTCACTCCAACCTTAGAGCATGTTTTTGCTCAAACTGTGTCTTAGTGCTTTATTGCACTTTACTATGGTTTAAATGGTTCATTCATGTTTCTAAGGCACTTTTTAGCCTTTAAATACCATAGTTAAACATTTACACAACATACCAAGGTTTGGGGTATTTCAATCTACCCCCCTTAAAAGAACTTCGTCCTCGAAGTTCACCTTTCCTCGCATCATTGGATTAGAATACGGGAATTACTTATAGTCATAAACTTCCATTACCAACCATCTTTCACATCCAACCTCGGACTTAATGGTCCGGGCAACATATCCACATTATACATAAAATATCATACTCACATGGTAACCTCGGACTTAATGATCCGGGTACCTTCACCACACTTGCACTAACACAATATCCCTCAGACTCTTAGGTCTGGATGACATAACCACATTTAGACTCATCGGTCTATGTAACACAACACATTTAGACTCATAGGTCTTGGTAGCACACACTTTAGGAGATCACAGTCAAATAACCCTTATCACCCATACCAAACAACATGTCATAGCATGTATATCAAACAGAAATACCTTTCCATCTCTCCATGGGTTCGAATCCCACGTTGAGTACATATACATTGTGATCCCGCAGAACCCGGTCGCGATGGACACTTTCTGGTCCCCGTTTTTGGGAGATCAAAACATTCACTTAATTTTTAACATATGTACTTCTCATGTCACCGGTCCGAAGACAAAGGCTCATACGTCCTCAGCTCGTGAGCAAGTACTACAAAAATATTCTTTACTAGGTTAAGTATAAGAAGATCTTTTATTCAAAATATTAATCGATTGTTTGAAAACACCAATTGAAAATTCTTTTGAAAACACCATACAACTCCAAGTCCATTTTATACTCCTTGTATCTTTCTTAACATGGTTATTTGTAATCACTTATAGGGAGCTTCAAGAATCATCCAACACTGATGTGATCAGCATCGGTGTTGAACTATCTTTCCACCCCAATTTGTGTTCGGCTTCCCTTGATCTCATGATAATCAAGTTTCACCTCCCACTTTATTTTCAACCAACAATTAATTCAAGCATATCCCATTTTCTATCTTTGAATCCTTCTAGTCATAATCATAACATCTCCAAGGGATAGAACTCCGTCTATCAATCATCATCCAAATCCAACTTAATTCAAGTTACCTAGAGAATTTAGTTCTCACTAGGTTCTATGTCGGTCTCATAACCCTTCATAAATCACAACATTGTATATATATATATACATATATTTTTTTATCAAAATACCATACATAGTTTATATTTATGCACCGTCGGGGTTTTAGTTCCCCGGGAGTTTCTTTACTCCCTTCCACTTGTACTATCACACTTCCCACAATGGTATTCGCATCTTCTGTGCGCAATTACCACCATTTAACCACAAATAAATGCGTATGTTTTATATAACACACGCGCCAACCATCATAACAATCATTTTGTGCTATGCACACCTAGTTCGCGTACACTTGTACGGTAAAACACACTAAGTGGTTTGCGCTCTACCCCCTTAAAAGGGATTACGCCCACGTAATCAATCACTAAACCTTGGCTTAAAACGTTCTGCCGTCGTGAAGTGTTTTAACTTCCACGCGGTCCAATACACAATGGATTCTGATTAGAGGATCTTAACCATATTGGCGGTTTAGTCCCTAAACCAAGAATTCGCATTGGAGTTGTAACTCGTAACCGGTTTCGGTCCTGGCCTGTGAGGCTTTTAGGCATAGATAACTAGCCATCCATTCATATTCACAACCCTGATAATTATAGAGCTGGTTTGCCCCATTCGTTACTGTTACTGTATTGTACATCTCCAATGCATTACCCTTATCTGGGTAACAATGGTTTCTCAACCGGCGCATGGTATCTCTTACCCTGAGCGAATTCGGTGAGTTTCACAATTTCCCATCCACTTCTCCAATAGCTTACGGCGTAAACTACTATGTAATTCACAATGGTTGACTTGCTTCTACCGACTTACTGTCGGTTGAGATTAAGCTACTACCTAGTGTGTAGTGCTCTCTCAACTATTTACAATATTTGGGGTATATTCCATACCGATATTTAGCAGTTAGTGCTATTATAGTCACTTACTGTTAATCATGTCTCCACATTTGGTTTTGTACAAGTATCTCTTTATTGATGCGGTCTTGCATTTCCTATGCATCGGCCATTATAACATTATTCTTCCACCATCAACATGTTTCCAATTCCTAGCTATCCCACTCGATCATTACTGCACAAGAGCAATACCAAAACACTCAGTCATACAGAGTGCAGAGGCGTAAACCCTTGACAGCAACTCTCTTATGCGATTGCGATAGGAATTTTCACTGAAATCCTTATCATCTAACACTCGCCACCGGCTTACTGCTCGGTTCGTTTGCTATCGCTTAATGTTGTACCTCCACTGGGTTTAACTCATAACTCTGCTCACTCCCATTTTATCATTTAACAATACTCACACAACGGTCGCTTATTGCGCACCGTATTCTTACTCATTATATAGCATCAACTTATACTGTATCCGCTATTATATTAGCTTCTGCTATTAAGCTAGGTTATCTGGCCACTTATTTGGCTGATTTTTTTTTGAATATACCACTATTTTTCCCTTGAGCGTCGTTCGCTACACATTTAGCTTCACACACCTACGGTGGTTGCTATCAAACTTATTACTCTTCCTGTGTACACAACAGGTACGAGTACTTCCTTTCGTGTTATTTATTCAAATCACCCTGGGGTAATAACAACGTGGTCCATCCTCCACATATCTCTTGGATTTGATTCACATAACTACCGCTCCTGCGGTCTCACAATATCGAGAGGTATCCCCACTCTTAATGCAGTGGTTCGCTTACCACTCTATTCACTTATACCGCATAAGCTTCTACCATGAATCGATATCTCGTTTATGGCTTATAAGCCTTATTTGCCTTGAGCTGGGCTCATTGTGGGCTGTCCACACACATGGACTCCTCTGTATATATTACATGTTTGGAGGTTGTAGTGGGCTCCATGACAAGGTCGTTGTATTCCGTTTCCTTTCATGGGATGCCCCTTAAGATTGTCAGTCCGTCTCCTGACAACTTATGTCTAATCTGGGTGTTAATTTCAACCCTTGTGTTTCTGTCATGCATTTCATTCAACGATTGTTGATGCGAACACCCTTCAAGGATTGCTCCTGGGTGTTGCTACGTTATGCCTTACATTTGTTTCACACTTTTGGTACATTCAGTTATATCTTCTTCTGTAAAGATCAACATTTCCAGACAGTGTAGGTACTGATTCTGGGAGTTTCATCCCGTTCATTGCACATTAATGTGTCCCTGGGGATCCTTAAGTCACATAAGCTGTCTTTACACAGTCAGTGCACTTTGCACTTCCTGACTCTTAAAACATTTCCTTGAAAGGAATTCACTAATTCCTTTAGTCTCGTTAACTTAACTGAGTTCCTTACTTCAAGCATTCCTTGTATTTCTAGCTCCTGTTGTTTTATACTGCTGACCGTAGACGGAGTCGACTACTTCCCGTGTTCGGACTCTACTGGTATACATATATGGGGTATCATACTGATACATTACTACTTACCCAACTAACCTATAAGTAGGTCTGTCAGGCCCACATGCTCCTATCGGAGTGCGGTCGTCCCACAACACAGTTGGTACACTTGTAGTGTCCGTCACACGCCTAGGCGAAGTATTCTGTTGTCAACTCCCTTATATTGTCCCGTGACAATATTCATTCCTTACTTCCCGAACTTAATCGAGGGGAGGTTTATCCACTGTTGTATCCTTGTCAATTGCCCCTGGTTTGACTGGTTTGGTTTAAAAGAAGGTTGGAAAGAAGTGTTGGTTTGAAGGAAAATCTGGTTTGAAAAGAAAAGGGTTTGTGAAAATTAGGTTTGAAAGAAAAATTTCCATGGTTTCACAACATCTTCTTACCTTAGCCAAGTCTAGCTTCTTGCTGACTGGTGTGTTTCCAATTACAGAGGTTAGGCTAACAGGCCCTTCCACTGTTATGACGATCACATTTAACTCCATGGTACTTTTCCAAGTACCTGTAGTGGTTATGAATTTCCCGACAGCCCTGTTATAGCAGCACTTGCTATGGCAAGTGCGCCATGCTAACTGGCTATCGGTTTGACACATACCGATTGTGGTATTGTTTTGACCCATATTGTCATCAGTGGCCTTGTTGGCCCTCACTGATTTTACTGCCTTGATGGATACTCCTCTAGGTGACTTCTCACTGTTTCAGTATAATCATTCACTAGGGTGTTTCCCCTTCTGGGAGACCCCTTTGTCTTAGTATTATACTCACCTTGTAGCCCGTTCCACGTATTTGTCGTGGTTACTAAGACTTGTCTCTTGTTTGGGCACTACGTTGTAGTTCCCTTGTCTGTTGATATACCGTTGGTGTTTTATTTATCAACTGTGGTCCCATAGACATTCGTCTCGGGTTTTATTAATCCACTTCTTGCCTGTTGCACGGTTAGTGCGTTGCAAGTTGGTTATACTCGACTGCTCTGCATGTCGAACCAGGTTGCCGGAAATTCTATTCTCCAATACACAAGATCCTTCATTCATTGCTATGAAATGCGGTTAACATTATTCAGATGGAGACCGTCTCCGGGATTCCCAGTTTTCGGGATCTACCGTATGACAGGTTCTCCGGACCCTAAGGGTATTTAATAACAGCCAGATCGGGTATCCCCGAGTAAGAGTGGACTTCATCTCTCTGGCGTTTCCCAAGTTAATAACAGGGATTGTGGAGGGTGGGATGGATATAGTAGGTTTCCAGTATTCACTGGTAGTTCCTTACTAGCGTATCTCTCACGCTATCACTCAACCCTTAACCCAAAGTACTTAAATCCTAACTCGGTACTTCCTAAGCTCGGTAATTCAGTCATCAGAGCGATACTTCGCTCTGATACCACTTTTTGTAACACCCCATCCAACTACAAACACATAATAACATTCTGCAGCGGAAACCCAACTCATCACATTACTTATTCCAATGGTGTTACACGCCGTTAACCACCTACGTGGCTAACAAGGCTAATACATGTACATTTGTATCGGTCTGATGGACTAGATTCCCGAGCAACTACACATTACAAACCTCGTTCCATCTTCAACATTTATTATATACATACACTCCCCCTGTACCGAGTATTTACAAACTGGTGCCGACAACAATTTCGGTCTTACTACACCTACTGTATACATACACTTAAAAGTTTACCCATGTACAATGACTACCCGTCCTACTCTCGAACGGCTTCCAGCACTTCGTACCTGAAATAGGAAAAGAAGAGAAAGGGGTGGCCCCAAGGGGCTCAGCACCTTTGCTGGTATGGTAATCCCGCAGCCCACATGCTACCGGGCCACGCACGACTAATTGTCGTCTTAGCATGCAGTTGATTATATTTAAATCATGCATACAAACCATTAACATATCACACATAATATCTCGCCTCAATGGGCTCAACCAATAACCAATACATCCACACTTAACCAACCATCCAATGATTCCTTAAACCCTAGAGTGGCTCTCCTCTAAATGGAGCTACTTCCTTAGCGAACGGCACGTACCCATTAATCGGGTTATCCTCAAATGCCTCTTGTCACAAGCTGGGATTCATTTCCATGATCCACACATTCCATATCCCACAACATAACTCTTTTCACAATAACAAAACATAGCAAACCTTTCTTGCTTCCGATGTACACATGACAACATTGCATTCATTTAAACATCCAATATATATATTTATACCAAAGCATAGCAAGGGAATTTGCATAGCACCATAACATTACATAACACCATAAGAACGGTTCTCACAAGGAACCTTCCACCATAGTTAGTATACCAGTGAGCCTAGGGATTTTTGCCAATCCCATGTTAAGCTCGTTACCAACCTCGTTACCGTCCGGTTATATAGAACGGTTAACTTATACCCAAGGTGTGTCGGATATAGTAATCCCAAGCACACCGAAATAACATACGCATGCCCCTGTGGCCCGACGTGAGTCAGTAACTAGCTTTGGATAAGCTAAGGGAAGGTAGAAACCAAATTGGAATACCACCTATACATACACCAAGAGAGCCGAACCGGATAAGATAACGACTCCCGTCCATCACACGTGGCCGGAACAACCGGACCTCACCCCCCGTTAGTACATATACATTATATAAGTGGTTAGGGATCCATTATGGAGCCCTACCACATCCATTCACCATACGGTATCATAACCGAGTTAAGCACACAAGGGAGGTTCACACACTTGCTCACAGCAACAATGTCCAATTAACTCACACATAGCCGTGGTTAGCACGTCCCAAGGTTTGGGCCGTCAACTCCGAATACCGATCACTCATGTGTTCCTAGTTTAGTTAGCTAAGGTTTAACACATATTTGAGGTTAAACGGCATCGGATACCAAATTCGCCACATAAATGAATTACTATAAACTCATTACATGTTTTAATCTTACAAGGTGGCAAACACTCAAGAAAAACATATTGGCATACAAGCCGGTGTAATCCGTTAGGACACAGGTTGCAAGAAAACCATACCTGTCACCGGGGTCCACTTTACCACGTCCTCTTATGTTCCTCGAGCAAATTCTCGACAACTGTTAACATGACATGTGTTTTTATTAACATTGGGGTAACATGTTTATTTAATGTCTAAGCTTATAACTTTCCCCGTTAACTTGGTTAAATAACTTTACATTTTTAACATGTTTTACTCTCGCATCTTAATACAACTTCTCACCCACTAATTGCCATTAAACTCACCTAACATGTCCTTAACAACCTTATGGCATCATTACCTATCAATCCCCATCATCTCATATCATTTCATAACCTTAAACCATGTTTTTGGTCCGACCGACCCACCGTCCGACCCACATCTGGGTCGGTCCATTACAGACCCCTTTCACTTCCTTATAACCATGCCCGTCCGACCCACGTCCGACCCCCATTCTGGGTCGGTCCATGTGCGAACATTTCCTTCCTTTGAAACTTGACCGACCGACCCATGTCCGACCCAACCTTCTGGGTCGGTCCATACCGAACATTCCCAACATTTTACAGAGGCTCGACCGACCAAAACTGGGTCGGCCCCTGGGTCGGTCGCCTCCTAAACTTACCCAAACTTGCCAATCTTCACCAAACTTCTCCTAAGGCCTCTTAATGTGTTCTAACATCATTTGGCACTTCAAACACACCCTTAAGATATTCTTAAGCACTCACAAAACTATGTTTCCTAATTCCTTAAACCTTTACTTATATCTCCACAAAATTCCTAACACTTACCATGTTTTCTCCTTATGATTTCTAGGTGGCATTTCACCTATAATGACCAAATACCAAGGTGTTCCTCTACACCTTATCATATCTCTCAACTTCTTTTCTACTAACTAAATCTCCTTTTTACAATTCTTAAAACTCCTTACTCAAACCCTACCTAAACCTCATTTATTCCTTGAATATCAACATTACCTAAACCTTAAACAAACTCCTCCAAGACTTAAATACATCTAAGAACACCCTAGATTTCTAAAACTTCCAAGATAATGCCTAAATCCGTGCATCACTCTTAACCACTTAATACATGTTCCTCTCAAGTAAACATTCATTCACCTTTAATCCTTCCTAGTTCACCAAAACTCACTTAAACACTTAGAACTTCTTACACATTTCCCAAATTTGGCCATAGCTTCTCTAGTATATACCCAATCCAAACACTTAGGTTTTACCTTAATTCATTCAAGAATACCTAAAATCCATCAAACACATTTTATACACAAACTTCACACATTAAGCACTACATCACAATATAGTGCATAACTTAAATTGCTTGGCACTTAGGCCCTTAAATGCATGGCTCTTAGGCCCTTAAATTGCATAAACCTTAAACACTGAATTTCCCACATAATAATGCCTTTGACCTGCAAATACACCCAACAATACATATTCCTTTAATAAAACTCCTTGAGAGCATTTTACTAGCTCATTTACCATTTGCTCTTTAGGTAGTTTTAACAAGCATATAAGCTTATTTCTCCTAAGGCATTAAACCACATTGAGATAGCTTGTTTACCTCTTTTCCTCACAAATTCTTTCTTGTTTCCTTGTAAACGGTAAGGCATTTCCTTCCTTGTCAACAACTAACAATATACCAACATTGAAATGAGTATAAGCTTTAAGCTTTATCTCATTGTAAACCCTAGTTACATATATTATCTTAAGGTATTAAGATGATTGTTTTACCTTGGAATGGAAAGAGAGCTTGAATATATATCAAGAGAGGACTCCTCCTAGCCCTTGGAAGATTCAAATGAAGCTAAAACAAGACAAGAGAAGACACATTACAAGGTGCATTTTCGGTTATGAAAAACATGAAGGAAATGTCATTTTCTTTGAGTTTCCTTACCTTGAAGCAAAGGAGAACAAGAATATGTGAAAAGGTGGGAGCTCAAGCTCCTCCCAGTGGTGATTCTCTTGGCACCAAAAATGGAGCTCTTGGGAATTTTGAAAGAAGATAGAATTGAAGAGCTTGATGAGAGGAAGAGAATGGTGGTGTGTTTGTTTTTGATTTGGTTAGTGAGCTAGGTTTTACAAGTGGTCAAAGATGGAAAACAATGGTGATGTTTGTTGTTGCGTAGCAGCTCGTAAAAGAGAGCAAGAAGAGAGGTGGAGAAAGCTTTCAACGTGGGAATTGAAGAAGGAAGGGAGAATGAGATTGGTTTTGCTTTAAGGATATTTATAAATTAAAGCAAATAGTAACCTATGAGTCACTTATTTATTAACAAGTTAGCATGTTTGGTGACTCATTACTACCAAAAACCGGCCCCCTTATTTGTAGAAGGGTATTATAGTCTTTGTTGACCAACTTAATTCTTATACATATATGTTACAAACTAGTTATAAAAATCACTATTCAGATAACAAGGAACATAGAAGTGAAATTTTTGATTTCCCATTGATATCACCAAATGTGATACTATTAGTACACATGTTAATTAAAGAGTAATGATGGACACTTAGCCATTCAAAACTCATTTACAAGACAATTTTTTCAAAAACGTGCTTTAAGACTTCTTAAAGCACATTTTGTGTTTAACTTGTTTTCAAGCTTGGTTTTCTTTGGTAATTGATTTAATATGTTCATTAACATATAATTAAGGCATAGGTATGACCATTAGGCCTTATACACATTATCCCAAGCTTAGAGCACATTTTTGCTCATTTGACCTTAAGGTATTATTTGTGTTTTGTTTGGTTTCATTGTCTACCAAAGTTTCCTAAGGACTTAATTAGCCTTATAAAGTCTAATTAAACATTATCAAGTCTTGGTAGGCTCTTTGGGTCCTAACCAAGTTCACTCCAACTTAGAGCATGTTTTTGCTCAAACTGTGTCTTAGTGCTTTATTGCACTTTACTATGGTTTAAATGGTTCATTCATGTTTCTAAGGCACTTTTTAGCCTTTAAATACCATAGTAAACATTTACACAACATACCAAGGTTTGGGGTATTTCAGGTATCATTATCAAATACCGTCTTCCAAATGACTTGTCCTCGGACTTCGCCTAGAGTCGAAATATAGACTCGACCTCCTTGGACTTCTTGTTCGAGGAGGGAGGCATACTGAGATGGTGTGGTGATCTACCTAAAATGCCCAACTAATTCTAACAAATATTGTTTATGTAAACCCAATGGAGCTGATAACTCATTGGTTAGGGTACTTGACCCGACAAGATAAACAATGAATTAAGGAACTACATTCTAATTAAAGAACGGTTGACTTAATTGAGATAAGAACTGAGATAACGACTGAGAATAAGGTTGAGATAAGGTACAACCATTTCTATTTAAAGAATGGTTTGTACCCTAAGACAGATAAGGATTCTGATTGAGGTAAGATAAGGTGGACTGAGATTAAGAGGAAAATAACTTAAGGAGTTAAATGATTAACTCACTAATTAAGGGACGCTTTTAAGTCGTTCATTGTGTTTGAACTTTGATGTTTATATTTGGCGTGTGTTTATTGCACTTTCATTATGTTGTGCATCTAATCAACTCCATCCTATCGAAATTAGCCGTCGTAGCCACGTTAGTGGGGGCCATGAGAGGATCGTACCAGCAAAGGTGCTGGACCCCTCGGGGGCTACTGTTTATATTTTGCGGTGAACGCAGAAGGCGACTGTCCTAAGAGTATGATGGGGGGTAGGCTACGAAGGGTTAAGTGTGACCTACGAGTTGTGCATGTACTCTATATGGTAATTTGAGTAGTAAATGTATAGGATGTGAGGAGCGTATGATCGTTATATAATTGGTTAAGGCTTGCAAGCAATAGTTTGGGTATATTCGGGGTCCATAGACCGTGCTAGAATCTTGGAGATTTAGTATGCCTTGTTAGTCACGTGGGTGACTAACGGCGGTACACAAATATTGTAAGAAGTCCGCTGCTGAGTTAATAAAGTGAACGGAGGTTTATGAGATAAGTATGGCTTTATGAGTTGGGGTGTTACAAACACCTTGGTCGGGACTTGGTCCTGGACTAAGGACCTGGACCAATACCTGTTTTGAGTCTCGACCATTTTTCTGATGCGGTTCGGACTTGGTACATATCCTAAGTCTCGGACCCTGCTAGGAAAACTGCTATTGAGGTGATTTTCACCCTAATCAATCCTTAAACCACCTTCAAACTTTCCCTAATCTTTCCACAAGTTCATACATAATTAATCACCCTAAAACATGCTCTAAACCACTTCAAATCCTTGGTCCAATCCATACTCAATTTCTTACCCAATTCTAAAATTTCCATTCTTATTAATACAACTTGCACACTTGTGCATTTCTACACTTTCCTTTGCTCTTTGCATCTTTTCCCTACTTCATTTACCATACAATTCATTCTAGACATATTGCACAACCTATACCCAAGTCAAATCTCCATCTTCAAGGTTACAAACATAACTCTTTCTCTTGTTTTTCCAATGCATTTTCACATGCTATTTGCTACAGATTTACATTCTTATATCCTCTTACCCACAACTACCATTCCATGGTTACTAAGTATCTCTACTACACCAATACACACCTTGGTCTCCCATTCACCAAGTCATTTTAATGCACAATTCCTACTAAAATTTCGCCATAGTTCACCTACTTTTCTTACTTATCCACACATGTCCTTTCTCATCAAATTCATCCCTATCCAAGCCAAACCACAAGGGTTCTACCAGCACACATACAAATCTCAATACACAATACTTCCTCAATACAATACCAATACATCATTACTTCCTCAACCCCCATACTAATACACACAACAAAAATTTATTTGGCTCTAAGGCCTACAATCCAAATACAAGCTCATAAATACTCAAACTTCCACAAACTACAATACTAATACAATAGTTTAGGTTCTTATTTTTCACCCATTCCCATTACTCTAATGCATTAAAATTAAGCATTAAGAAGGAGCTCTTACCTTGAGCTTATATTTCCTTCTCTCCTTTCAATTTCTCTCCCTCTTTCTTGCACAAAATCAGTCACATGGGGAATGGAGTTGCAAAACTCCACTCCATCCCCCAAAGCACACAAAACAAGGATAATTAACAGACTAACCCTAAATTAATGCTAGTTCATGGAAATGTTTAAAAGCAAGTTTTCTAGGGTTACCTTTGGGGTGTTTAGGAGGGATTTTAGCCCTTGGTTCAAGAAGGAGAATCCACCACCTTGCAAGGTGAAATTGATGCTCAAAAGAGAGAGAAAACAAGGCATTACATAGGGCCAAAATCGGCTACCACAAGAAGGTGGAAAAACTTGAATCTTTATGGAAATTTTACCTTACGGAGAGAGAGAGGAGACTCCAATCTTTAATTTGGTACCACTTTCTCTTCAATGGGCCAAACCCATGGAGATGAACTTTATCATTTGAGATTTGAAAAGGAGAAGTTAGAAGATGATGAGGGGAGTAAGAATATGTAGTTATTTTTACATTTAGAGCTCACATGGAGGTAGAGCATGGAAGATAAGAAGGGAAGCCATTGTTGTTGTGGGAAGCTCAAATCACCAACAGCGAGAAAGGAGGGAGAAATCGGCTGGGTGAGGAAGGAGGGAGGTAAGAGAGAGTGAAATGAGTGAGTGAGGAGAGAGAGTCCCCCTTTACTTTTGTACTTTTATTTAGCTTTTGATTACTTATTGTTAGTTGTGCGTGTGTGAGAGAGAGGGGTGATTAACCCATTAAAAACCGGCCCCACATGTATTACTAGTTGGAGCGTTTTTAGTCTTTACAAAAACGCCCGTTTTCCGGAATTTTCTCATTTCTTTAATTTATTGGTATAAGCTTCCATTAATGCTTAATTATTGTATTTAGCGATTATAATTTTATGTGTTCGTTTGACCACTTAAAATCATGTTTTTGAGTTTTCTCAAAAAACGCGCGCTAAGCTCTATTAGCGTTTTAATACATTATTTGGTTCCGTTTTCTTGGGAGTTGTTCCCATATATTATTTGGACTTCTTAAACCCTAGGAATCCACATAATACGCTAACCGCGGTCTATCCTATGGTTATTTAACGCTTATTTAGCGTTTTTTTTTTTAAGCGTCTTTATTTTTTGGATTTATTTTCCTTACCAAAATTACTTAGGAACTATTAGGCCCTTAAATACCATAATAAAATATTTTAATCACCATATTTAAGTTCGTGGTATTTCAATCTACCCCCCTTAAAGAACTTTGCCCTCAAAGTTGGTGAATCTAATATTGTTACTCACATATGTATTCTATGCTAAGGTTATGACCTCTACATATAACTTTATCAAACTCCAAATATCTGACATGATGCATACTACACATCTAAACAGCATGTCACTGCATGCATAGCAATCAAAAATATCAGTGACAAGCTCTCCATGGGGTCCGTCCGCAGATAAATGAGGTACCATCCTCTCCCATGTTAAGCGATCCCTCAGGTACCGGTCACGTTTGAACCCTTACGCTTTTTGGTTCACGGCCGTCATGACTTTGAGCACTTACTCTTTCTGGCTCTACAGTCCTTTGGTTCAGATCAAATTCATTTGCACATATAGAGATCCTCAGGCACTTACTCATACTTACTTACTCATACTTACTCGGGACTACACTACCCCAGTGCCCTTGGAAAAATAAAAAACACACTGTCACCGCGCCCAACCGGCCACTTCGGACCGTCGCACGAATGGTGTAGTGGTTTCAAAACTAATCAACACTTCCACTGGCTCAAAACTAGCTTCACCTCCTATAGTTTCGACTGGATACCCGTGCCTAGGCATGGAAGATCCACTAGCGCCCGTGGGAGCAGTTTCAAAATCGATCGTCATTCTCAAGTTTGAAGAAAACATTGTACCAAACTAGTTTTGGAAATTCATTTTGAAAACTTGCATACATCTCCCAAATTCCAATTTCTGATAATTTCACCTATTACTAGTGTTATTTTTGTGACCACTTAAGGGAAGCTTCCAGAGTCCTTCAACCCCAATGTGATCAGCATTGGTGTTGAATTATCCTTCCACCCCAATTTGTGTGTGGTTTCCCTTGATCGCTAGCAAATCAAGTTCCACCTCCCACCTCCATTCAAACAGACAGCTCGTCAAACATTATTTCGTTTTCTATCTTTTTAATCTTGCTAGTCATAATCACACACATACATTTTCCAATTTATATAATTCACTTACTTACTTTCTAATCATCTCATCAATTATTACTACATCATCTCCAACTAATATACTTAAGAAATTCATGGGTATAATATCCCATTAATTTACTATACTCCAATTTATACTCATAAAATACATCGGTTTCATACCAATTTATACTCATCACATACATCGGTTCCATACCGATTTGTACTCCTCAAGTCTCCCACACGTACTCATTCCTCATACTATTACCAATCGGGGTTCTCATTCCCCTAGAGCTTCTCTACTCCATTCTATTCTTATTTCCCAAATAACTTCAATCACACGATGAGTGAATACAAATCTTTATGTAACATAAGTATCAACCATCAAAACGAATTCTCTTGCGCTGCGCATGCGCATGTAGTTTACGCACCTATCACGTAAAACGTACATTTCGCGGTTTTCTCTCTACCCCCCTTAAAAGGGATTACGCCCACGTAATCTACCATGAGTCAACATTGAACATTGGTCGATGACATTCAGCCGTCATGGAGTGGTTCAGCTTCCATGCGGTCTATTATACAATGTTCCTTGATCAAAGGGTCTTAACCGTATTACCGGTTAGTCCCTGCATCAAGAATTTTCATCGGAGTTTATTAACTCTTAACCGGTTTGGTTATAGCTTAAATGGCTTTAAGGCATTGATGATTAACCTTTTATTCACTAGATGTCTTTCACTTAGAATTTTGGGCCCACTAGCTTCGTTGCGCGACCCTGATAACTTGGGTTATTCGCCCTTCTTGTTATCCTTAACGTGTTACACATCACCTTTTTATCCCTCTTATTGTGGGAATAAGGTTTATTGACCATGTGTGGTGTTCTTTTACCGTGCTCGAACTCAATGAGTTTTAGATTTATAACCAGTTCTCTGGCAATCTAAATACATACTGTTTGTACTCCCATGATTATTCATTGGGTTCTTCCGACTTACTGTCGGTTGAGGTCGAGCCACTACTTAGTTGTAGTGCTTCATCTGTTGTCAGTAGCTTCTGATTTATGCCCATTATCTGATTATGTACAAGTGTTCTTTATTTGTATGATCTTGTATTTTCTATGCATCGGTCCTAGTGACTTTCTTAAGTCTCCTTTCACTTTTTATTCCTATGGAATTCACATCTTGTGATTATTAGTGTGTTTCACACTCTTCGTGCTTCCTTGGCCTTAGGCCGCACGGTTTGTTTCTAAGCTTTTGCTTAAATGGCTTATGCCACGTTCGTTGGTGAAAGGAAGAATTTACCGCGATTTACATTTTCTATATTCCTAGGTATCCCACCAGATCATTAACTGCACAGTGCAATACCAAAACACTCAGTCCTACAGAGTGTAGAGGCGTAAACTCTTGGCAGTAACTCTCTTATGTGATCGCAATGGGAATGATCGTTACTCCTTCACGTGGTGTTTCATCATTTGGTGCAGGCTCCTGGCTTGTTAACCGGTCTGTCTACCATCTCGTATTAATAACTCCGTAGCATTGGGTGATTATTCGCATATGTTGGTCGCCTGTTGCGCACCATGTTCTTACGGATTCCACAATATTTGTTTACATGGCATCCGCTGTTGCTAGCTTTAGCTCATGCATTTCCACTATTTATATCATGGTTCGGTGTTTATACGACTGAGTTCCTTGAGCGTCATTTACTTATACTTTACATTCCCACATAGTGTGTTTCTCCTGAACCGATTACTCCCTAGGTTGTCAATAATTGCTGTTACATCGCTTGGCAGTAATTGCATACTCAAGCTTCACTACCTTAGTAGTTCTGAAAGGGGTGTACTACCAGATATTTATTGATGGTATCCCCTTCTTTAGAATCCATGTGTTCACCGCTCTCGCGGTCTCACATTTATGAGAGGTATCGTTGCTCGTTGGTTGTTAACCTTTCATTGGTGTCATCCTTGACCACTTTCCATATGGTTCACAATGGGTTTTGCAACCGTCGAATTGTGTATTGTAACAGTTTCATGGCATACTAGCCACATCGCCTAGAGCTCTGCTCATCATAGGCTGTTTTCAAGTGATTATGTCTCCGTAAGTTATCACAGGATTTGGAGGTGATACTGGGCTCCATGACAGATCCTCGCATCACGCTTCCGTTTATTCGAGACCCTTTTTGTATCTTGGTATTGATCGATACCATTTATTAATTTTGGGTATCCCTTGTCAAGTGGGATCCCCTCAGTGTTCTAAATGAATGTTCGTTCCAATTGTGGTGTTCTTATCACTACATTTCATTCAATTGTGTTGAGTTGATACCCTATATGGATTGCTCCTAGGTATTACTGATTATATGGTAGCCTCTGGCTAACATTTATGAGTATGTCCAGTTTGTTATCCTACCTTGCGGTTCTGGATCTGAGTTATCCGTCGAGGGTTATAAAGTCTCCCGTTCTTAGGGTAGACCATTGGTGTTTTTCCTTATGTTATAACTGGTTTGATATTTTCTTTGATGGTACATGGTATTTCCCGGTACCTTATATGATCACCCTGTGTGTTTGTGGTAGGTGTCCTGGGAATTCCATCCCATTCCTAAAACATTGATGTGTTTATTCATGCTTTACTTCGATATCTTCGAGACACATCCAATGTCTTTATTCAGTTGTTAGTGCTTCTCGCACTTTGAACTCTTAATGGTTCTCCTGGAGTGAGTTTCTGATTCCTTAGCTTGTAAGCTTATCTGAGTTCCCTTTTTGCTCGTTTGAGGTATCCAACTGCTCTAGTTTGAATTTACTTATGGTCCGTAGAACAGAGTTGACTACTTCCCGTGTTTCGCGCACTACATGTATACATACGTGGGGTACCTTGTTGGTATGTTACCACTTACTTGACTATTTGTTGGGCCCGCAAGCTCCATCGGAGTGCGGTCGTCCCACATCCCATATTTGGGTACACTCATAGTGCTCGTCACACGCCTAGGTGAAGTATTCGGTTGTTAACTCCTCTTGTATCATTCTTTAATACTAACTGTAATTCCGTTGGTTTGGTTTTAAAATCCGAGGTTTAAAAGAAGGGTTTGTGGTTTTGAAAGAAAAATTTAGGGTTTTGAAATGGCAATTCGGTGTAAAAAGAAGTTCTTCATGGCGTTGCTATGTCTGAGGTCTTGACCAAAATCTAGCTCTTCGCTAACTGGTATGTTCTTAATACAATGGTCGGGCCGTTAGGCCTTTCCAAGGTTTCATTGTTTCAATTTCTTAGGATTAGTGATCCTGTATTTACTTCTATCCTCATGGGGGTACTTTAGTAGGTACTTGTTGGTCATTAGAAGTCTTCCAAATATCTTGCCTCTACTGCACTTGCCCTGGGCAAGTGCGCGGGTAGGTTGTTTTTCGGTTAACGTATACCGGTTACGGTATCGTTTCCTTCCACATTTGGTGGTCTTATTAGATCTTCCTTTGATCCTTTGATCTTGGTGATCATTCTCCTGAGCCGTTTCTCAATGTACTTGACCTGGTTGTCGTCAATCTGGGTGTCTCACACCTTCACTATGGTTAACAAGACTTGACTTATCTTTAGAAGCCATGTTGTGGTCCTATAGGTGTCTGTGTTATGAATTCCTTCAAAGTTATCTGAACTATGTTGTTCGGTTATTACGGCCTCTTGGCGTGTGGGTTTGGTATTAGTCCAACCTCGACTAATTCCTTAAGCGGATTGTATACCGTTACTGGTATTATCAAACATTTCAGTCCGCAGGCTCTCTTGTCTCGGGCTTGTTGCTCTGTCCTTTTCGCTCCGCTGCGCGGTTGTGCTTCCCTCCTCGCCGGCTACGCATAGTTCTTGTGACTGTGGAGTACGTCGCCCCATGGTGCCACACATTTGATTATCCTTTATTTAGGATCTTCAGTCTACGATCATTAAATGCGGTTGCTGTTGTTCCAAGGGAACCGTCTCTGGTCACTAGTGGAACGCGAGCCTTTAATGACGGTGGTTTAATCACGGCTTAAACAGACACCGTGACTAAAAGGAAGGCCGGAATTAATTAGCGACGATGATTGAATTAACCCGTAATCAATAATCGATCGGAGGTTGGCGCGCCTTTTTTAGGAGGGACTTTAGATGATGGTTATTAGTGAAACCGTAATCTAAAGTCCCGTGTTGATGCGCGCTTTACGGTCAACGGACTTTAGATTACGGTTTCACTAATAACCGTCATCTAAAGTCCCTCCTAAAAAAGGCGCGCCAACCTCCGACTGATAGTCAACGACGTCGTTTTAACCTGACGAAAAATATTTCCCGTATTATTTGATTTTTTCGACTCCGCGCGTAATCTAAATTACAGTTAACAACGTCATTTTACCAGTGTATTTTAGATTAATAAAAACTTTATATTAATGTGTTACCTATGTTTGAAACCCAACATATGCCAAATAATTATCGCGCTATTTTTTTAAATTTCGTTACACTTTAGATTACATTTAACGACGTCGTTTTACCAGTGTATTTTAGATTAATAAAAACTTTATATTAATGTGTTACCTATGTTTGAAACCCAACATATGCCAAATAATTATCGCGCTATTTTTTTTTAATTTCGTTACACTTTAGATTACGGTTTTTGTGGGAACCGTCATGTAAAGTGTGACTTTAGTTTACGGTTTACATGTAAACCGTAATCTTAAGTCCATTCAAACATTTGCCTACACTCTGCACACTCTACTCACAGTAACTCTTCTTCTCTTTCGCGCTATCTTCCTCAGTGAAATCGCCTCCTCTCTCCCGTCACCTTGCTAACGGCCATCGCCGCCGTCGTTCCCACCACCTTTGTCACTCCCATCGCCGCCGGTCACCACCCATCTACCACTGGTCTCACCGTCGACGTCTCTATCGCGTATTAGGTATGCGATCGATTGATTGTCGTTTTTTTCTAACTTTGTTCATATACATGCATTTCGATTGCAAGTTGTAACCTCGTTTGTATCGAATCCTGAGAGTGTAATGGCAAATGTTCTAACCTTGTTCATATATTTGTGCCCAGATTCACAGTTAATTGCGACCTAGTTCGTGGGCTGATTTCTACACTACTTGCCCACTTCGGTGCTTAGTTACGGTAACTTTGCAAACCAATCTGTAAACTGTTGTATTTATTTATTATTAGCATTTAGTATTACAATTAATACATAATAGTGTAGTTTTAAAAATGCTACTGAAATACCCCGTAATTAAAAATAGTGATTAATTAGGCTAATAAGTAATTTAGAGGCTTAATTAAGTATAAATAATTATTAGGGAACAAATCCCGAAGAAAACGGATCCTTAAAATGGATTAAAAGCATTACCGAATCTTAAAGCACGCTTTTCGAGGTAACCGGGAAAACGTGTCTTTAAGCGGGTCAAATAGACTCGTAACAATTTTGGTCAACTAAATAATCATTAATAAATATTAGTGAAGCTTTAGAACCAATAAAAATCAAGAAAACGAGAAATTAGTAAAAACTGTCAAAAACAGGAAGTTGTGGGGTAGAAGTATAAATAACTGAAATTTATGTGTCCACTTTTAAAATAAAAAGTGAAGATTGTGTGTGTGTGTGTGTATGCTAGCCGATGGGCTTCCCCCCCCCCCCCCTCTCTCACACACTCACTCTCTATTTACAAAAGACAAAAATCATAAAAGTAACCCCCACTCACCTTTTTACTCTCTCTCCTCCAATTCATTCTCCTCACTCACGTAATACCACTCACCCTCACTCTCTTTTCCTCTTCTTCTTCAACCTCCACCGATTTCCATGGTGAAAGAAGAGAACCCACAAAACCTCTACTTCTCTCCTTTGTAACTCTCTCCCAACTCTTCCAAAAATTATAAAAATACCACCATTGTGATCCTCTCACCAAGAGCTACATTTTCATCTTTCCAAAATTCGAAAACACCCACTTTCGATTTCATGGGTATATCCCATTTGGAGCTTCAACACCACCATTAGAAGGCCCTCCTTCTCCTTGTTCTTCTAAGGTAAAAATATTTTGAAAACTCCATCTTTTTCTAGCTCTTGTGGGCAAAACGAAATTCATAAACTAAACCCTTGTTGTTCCTCTTGTTCTAGCCGATTTTGGCTTGTCGGTGGAGTTGGAAACATCATTCTTGAACCACTCCAAGCTTCATTTGCACTCTTGGAAGGTAATAAATTTTCTAAACCCTAAAACCTAGATTGAAACTTGATTAATGGTTAGGGTTAGTTCTTAGTATTGAATGGTGTATATGAATGGTTGTAGTGTTAGAGGATTGAGATTTCAAAACCAGTAGAGAAGAAGGAAGGAAGGAGAAACAAAGAAGAAAGAAAATCTAGAAGAAAAACAAGGTAAGGATGCTCACTTGTGTAACTTGTATATATATATGTATGTAACAGTTTTTGGTAGTTTGAAATGAGTAATAGTAATGGTATGTTTAGTAGTATAATGTGTGAGGAAATACAAGTGTTTTGAAGCTTTAAAAATGTGTAAAACTTATTGAAAACAGATTGGGAATTAGTGTCGATGTGCAGGAATTTTATGAGTGTTTAGTAGTTCATATTAGTGTTTGGGAGCTTGGCTATTATTGCTGTTTCGAACAGGTGAAAAGGGTAACAAAATTGTGAACTAGAATATGTGGTGAGAGTGTAAAAATGTAGGGGAGGTTATGTCAAAATTTATCTAGAATTAGAACACTTAGTGAATTTTAACTAGGTGAATGATGTAAGTGTAACAGATTTTGAAATAGATAGATAGAGGGAAGATGGGGAGAGATAGTTAATGTAGTTGTAATGTATTAGAGGTGTTAGCAATGACATTAGAAGAGGGAGTTGTAGATGGAGAGTGTTAGTGTTAAAATCTGTAGCAAAACACAACTAGGAAACAACTAGTGAAAGTGAGAGTGAAACTTAGAAAATTAGGTGAGTGAATGAGTATAAAATTGTGTAAGGAGTTAGGAAATGAACTAGGGGGTATTAGGAGTTTAAATGGTGTTAAAACATGTAGGATTAAGTGTAGGAACAATGGGGAGGTATTGGGTAAAAGAGAGGACTGAAAACAGAAAGTAAAATGCAAATACTGGGCCGGACCGAACTTGCGACCGGACTTGCAAGTTCGGTCGAGCCCAGACTTACAAAGACGGGTGAGCTACTGGAATCGACCGAACTTGCGACCGGACTTGCAAGTTCGGTCGGACCAGAAATTTTCCCCGTCTGTAACCTACTGGAATCGACCGAACTTGCGACCGGACTTGCAAGTTCGGTCGGCCAGAAAATTTTCCGAGGATACCTACTGGAATCGACCGGACTTGCGACCGGACATGCAAGTTCGGTCGGCCCAGAAAATTTCCCGAGGATAGCTACTGGAATCGACCGAACTTGCGACCGGACTTGCAAGTTCGGTCGGCCAGAAGAATTTCGGTACTCTGAGCTACTGGAATGGACCGGACTTGCAAGGTCGGTCGCAAGTCCAGTCCGGTCAAAAAAAAATATTATTTAAATTAAATAATATATATATATATATATATGTATATACCTACATATATACATATATGTACATGTATGAAAGCATGCCAAAGTTAAGTAAGAAAGTAAAACCTAAGTAAAGAAAAGTAATTAAGTAAAGTGTAAGTGTAAGAAGTATAAGGACATAGTAAGTATGAGTTAGGTAATGATAGCTAGATTAATCATTCAATTGTATGTATATAATAGGATTTGATTTGTGACACCGGAAGGACGTTTGGAAGTACGTACAACGGTGAACGGTATGGATTCCTCATGCCCCGTATGCTATCTTGGTTACTCTGATTTGTATGTTGTGTGCTAATTGATCACCAAATAAGATAAATGCACGAATCGGAGTTAATATGCATACTTGTGAATATGTAGTGTTGTATGATGTTGTATGTCTTCTTTAAATCATAGTTTGTATAATTCATGAAATGTATGGATGATAATGAATGTGTGTATGTATGTTGTATTGTACCGTGACCGTTATTTATTGTGTTTGGACTTCTAACTTATTCCTAACAAGCTAACCATCCTAACTTAAAATGGTAATTAAATTGGAATGAGTAGAAGTCCGATATAGTTTCGGCCACGCGTGAGGATGCGGAGTCACAAGAGGTTGGCTCCAATTCCTGACTCTTAAACTGGTCCGCGGCCCAAATCCCTTAAGTGGGTAGCATCCCGGATTGGTGAGTCAAGTAAATCCCGGAGGTGGGACGGCGTAGTCCCCAGGGCCGGAGGTCCCGACGACTTAACTTGAGTATAAGTAAGTAAGTAAGAATGAGTAAGTAAAGTAATTGAAAGTAAGTAATTGTAAGTAAGAAGGAGTAAGTAATGAGTAAAAGAGTAAAGCATTCCGATTAACCCGGATGCATAATTTGGCTAACCTTGTGAAGGTAAGTAAGTTGTGTGCTACTACATTGTTGCCTTGAATTATGTAATGAATTTAATGAGCATGTAATTTGTATGAAAAGCATGTATGTATGAAATAAATGAAAAGCATGTTTAGTGGACGTCAAATAGTCGGCGTGCCCTAGCTAGCACGCGGTATATGCGGAGTCCATATGCAGCGTTTGCTGAGCCCCTTGGGGCACCATTTTTACTACACGCAGGTACCCGCAAGTGATGAAGATGTGAAGATCTACTTCCATTTCTTTTATCTTCTTTTTTGGGATGTAAACAGTGAAATTATGATCGGTGTACTGAGTAGTACATGGCTGTAGTTTTTGAATAGCCGGTGTACCATGTGGTACACCTTTTTGGAGAATGGAAGCATTGGATTGGGGTATAGATGAGTAGCTTTAGAAACTCATTCTTTTGGTAAGCTTGAAAGGTTGTAATTGAATATACTTTAAATACTCGGTGATCCAGGATGTAAGTATTTGGCATATGTTATTTTGTCAAGTAATTTAGTAGCTCGGTACGTTATGTTCATCAGACCGTGACTGTAAGTATTAGTAGCCTAGCTAGCCGTATGGGCGGTTAGCGGCATTGTTTCACCCGCCGTAGTAAGTATGAAATAATTCCGCTGCGAACTCGTAGGATTAATAGGACGATTAGACGGTAAGTATAGGATTAGCGGTTGGGGTGTTACAAAAAGTGGTATCAGAGCGTAGTTACGCTCTGATGTCCATAGTACCGAGCATAGGGGATTACCGAGTTAGGAATTCAACCGTCTTAAGACGGATACTTAGAAACCTAACTAGGAACTACCGTTGTTAACAACGGATACCCTTAACGTTCTTATGAACGATACCTTGCTTAAATTCCAAGACCTTTGAGTCATATCTTGCAAAGCCTAACGTAACTGTTAAATATTTAGATGTCAGGCAAAGGTCCAGGTCGCCCCAGAGGAGGGGGCAATGACGGACCCGGCGCGCAGACGATAGCTGAGATCGTCGCCGCCACGGTAGCGCAGATGCTACCTCAACTAATACAAGCTGTACAACAATCCCAACAAACCCATCAAACTCAAGCGGGGCCAATCCCTCCCCCGCCACCCAGAGAAGCGAACTGGGTAAAAGCTGTAGTGGAACTCCGCCCTCCCTGCTTTAGGGGCGAGAGTGATCCGGCTAAGCTCGAGGCCTACATCTCCGAGATGGAGACGGCTTTCGAAACACTCGAAGCTCCTGCTGGAGTTCGAGTCAGAGTTGCTGCGTACTACTTAAAGGATGCTGCAATGGATTGGTGGAAGCTGGTCAAGCATGAGCACGTCAGCGACCCCACATTCGATTGGGATTCCTTCGCCTCACTCCTCCGTTCGAAATACTACCCCGAGCATGTGAAAACAAAGAAAAGTCTAGAGCTGGATGCCTTAAAGATGACAGACAAGATGTCTGTGGATGAGTACTACCGTACCTTTACCTCCATTCTCCGTCTTCTCCCAGATCTAGGATACGCCGGCCAGGTGTTGGTCGATCGCTTCTATGGCGGTCTGAGCCATCGCCTTCGGTACGGCATGGGCTACACCAGATTTACCTCCCTTCAGGTAAATAACGGTTAACCCTTAGTATCATTTCAATTCCTTAAAAATTCCTTAAATTCCTTGAATCTTTCTTTATTCCTCCTTAAATGAGAATCCCGGCTACTACCTGAAATTTCAGGAGTGTTATCACGCGGCTTCCCGCGTTGAGATCACTTGCCAGTTAAGGGATGAAGAGACCGCGCTGAAGCGCAAAGCTAATAACAAAAACACCAGCACTGAGGAGCAGAACCAGGGGAAGAGCTGGAAAAAGAAAAAGGGGAATTTCTTTCAGCAAACCCAAAAGAAATCCCAGGGGGAGAGCAGTGCCCATGCTGAGCAGGGCAAACCAGCTGAGCTTCTTCAGCTTGGTTATTCTGCACCGGTGGCAGCAAAGCCGCTGAGATCACACCCACCTAAGGGTAAATTCCTAATCCAATTTGTATTCGTATAAGTATCATTTCTAGTATACCCACGCACACATGTGCTAACCCTCTAACCTCAGGTTCTAGCTCCGGTGCCGCCAAAACCTTCTCCGATGGCTGCACCTATGTGTGCAGAAAGTGCAACCAGGACCATCCTGGTAAGGACTGCTACGGGAGGGAGATCAAATGCTATAACTGCTAGAAGCTGGGACACACAGCTAACAAGTGCCCAGAGAATGGAAAGCCGAGGGGTACCTTCCAGAACTACAAGCAGAGAGAGGGCAAGGAGGTGGCATCCGGCGATGCACCTGCCCAGCAGGCACCTCAGGGACAGGGATCCCGGGGCCCTCAGAGGGGCGCACCTCAGAGGCAGCCTGTTGTCCATGTCATTGACCGCGATGGGCCCGGTTCGAAATCCGGCCAAGGTAATCACCTGAACCTTTAATCCTTGAAGTAGCATGCCTAGTAGTAGAGTAACTGTATGAATGAATGCATGAGTAAATAAATGAAGTGTATATTAAGCATGAAATGGAGTAGTTGAAACTAGTACTCATCGTAGATGCAATTTATAACCTTAGGAAGCTTTAGTATCTGTTATCCGATACCGGTAAACCTGAATCAAGAAGAGATCGACATCACCAACCACGACTACACCAACAAACAGTGTCAGGTCATCCGCCCAGGTATGATCTTATTAAGGGGATACCTGACCCCCGAAGCGCAAATCTCAATCATTCGACGATGCAACGAGCTAGGAACGGGTCAAGGTGGATTTTACACACCCGAATTCCCCGGTGGAGCGAAGATGAAGCTGAAGATGATGTGCTTGGGAAAGGACTGGAATCCTTATACCAAGACATACCAGGAGACACGAACACAAGACGGAGCGACGCCACCGACAATACCACCGGAGTTTCAGACCCTCATCACACAAGCAGTAGAACTTGCACAACAATGTGAACCTGAACCAATCCCCGCACTTGAAGCGGATCTCTGTATCGTCAACTTCTATGAAAAGGAAGGACGACTTGGGTTACACCAAGACAAGGACGAGACAGCGGAATCTCTTGAACAAGGAGTGCCCGTAGTGTCTTGGTCGATTGGTGATGACGCCGTATTCCTGTATAGCGAGCAGAAGCGTGTGGACCTCGCAGAGAAATTGGTATTACGATCAGGAGATGTCCTAATCATGGGTGGAAACTCTAGGTTGCTGTATCACGGGATCAACAAGATCAAGTTGAATACGGCACCGCCGGCAATAATCAATGCCACACACATGAAACCAGGACGCCTGAACCTTACCTTTAGAAAATATTAAATTCCTAGTATCATGTAATCTATTAGTAACGTGTATTAGAGACACGACATGTATGATGGTTGGTTTATCAATAAAGAGCAGTGTTGATTTAATTCCACTTGTGTCCACCATCAATACTTATCCATTTGTGAATCCAATAGGTTGTGGACGTGGTACGAAGGTAACCTGAGTATCCTCACCGAAGCACAAGCCGGCAGAAGCGGCACCATTCTAACGGGAACCTTCCCAGTAAATGGCATTGATGCCAATGTGTTATTCGACTCCGGCGCCTCTCACACTTTCGTATCACCATCCTTTGTGAAGAGGTTGAAGCTAGATGCGGATGAGCTACCGAACTTCATGGTTACTCTCCCATCGAAGGAGCGAGTAAAGTGCACCAAATACTATCAATCAGCCACAATCCAAATCAAAGGCGAATTGTTTCCCCTTTCCTTCATCGAATTCAATGGATTGGGATTCGACGTAATCATTGGGATGAATTGGTTGGAGCGGCACAAGGGTAGAATCCTCTGCGCCGAGCATCGTTTGCTGCTCAAGAGTCCTTCTGGGGTTACCGTATCTTACCGCCAGAGACCGAGAGAGCCTTCGACCACACTTATATCTGCCATGGCGATGTACCGGGAGCTCAGAAAGGGCCAAGAGGTGTATCTTTGTTATGTACAAGACCTGGAGCGAGATCCAGAGTTCAGTGGAAGTACCCATTGTATCCGAGTATCCCGATGTATTCCCTAAGGAGCTACCCGGCATGCCACCACCGAGAGCAGTGGAATTTGAGATTGATCTATTGCCAGGTACCGGTCCCATTGCCAGGGCACCGTACCGCATGGCACCAGCAGAGATGACCGAATTGAAAGAACAGTTGAGAGACCTTCTAGACAAAGGGTTTATACGCCCGAGCGTATCACCCTGGGGAGCACCGGTTCTCTTCGTGAAGAAGAAGGACGGTAGTCTCCGACTATGCATTGACTACCGCGAGCTGAATGCGGTCACAGTCAAAAATAAATACCCACTACCACGTATCGACGACCTATTCGATCAGTTGAAAGGAGCCTCAGTTTTCTCCAAGATCGACCTCCGTTCAGGGTATCATCAGATTGCAATCAAAGAGCAAGACATTGAGAAAACGGCATTCCGTACCAGATATGGCCACTACGAATTCACAGTGATGCCATTCGGTTTGTCAAACGCACCGGCAAAATTCATGGACCTCATGAATCGACTATTCAGTGAGCAGTTGGACACTTCGGTTGTGGTCTTCATCGACGACATCCTTGTATACTCCAAATCACCAGAGGAACATGAAATCCACTTGAGGAAAGTGCTTGAGACACTGCGCGAGAACCAGCTTTATGCGAAGTTCTCCAAATGCGAGTTTTGGCTTGATCAGGTATCATTCCTTGGACATGTCATCTCGAGCGCAGGTATCTCGGTTGACCCTTCTAAAGTAGAAGCTGTACGATCATGGCCTAGACCCAAGACTGTTACCGACATTAGGAGCTTTCTTGGTCTAGCCGGTTACTACCGGAGATTTGTAAGGGACTTCTCAAAAGTCGCCAAGCCCATGACTACATTGATGAAGAAAGATGCACCGTTTGTGTGGACAGACGAGTGCGAGTTATCATTTCAGAAACTGAAAGACTCATTGACCTCAGCGCCCGTCCTTACTCTTCCAGAGGGCACAAAGGGATTTGAGGTGTACTGTGATGCATCAGGCAAAGGAATGGGATGCGTACTCATGCAGCATGACAAGGTTGTTGCTTATGCCTCCCGCCAGCTGAAGAAACATGAGGATAATTACCCGACTCAGACTTAGAGTTAGGAGCCATTGTCTTCGCCTTGAAGATATGGCGACACTATCTCTATGGGGTAGCATCACCATCTACTCCACCATAAGAGCTTACAGTATGTATTCACTCAGAAAGAACTCAACTTGAGACAGAGAAGGTGGATGGAGTTTCTCTCAGACTACGACATCAACCTGCAGTATAAGGAAGGGAAGGCAAACATCGTAGCCGACGCCCTGAGCCGTCGAGCACACTCGCTCCATTCGCTACTCGCTTCTTCTAGCTTGGTTGACGAGGTGCGAGACGCTCAGTTGAGCGACCCTTACCTAACCGAAATCAGACACAAGATCGAGAATGGTACATTTGAGAAGAAAAAGTATGATTTTAAGCTACATGAAGATGGTTTGATTCGGTTGAATGGCAGGCTATGCGTCCCCCGAAGCAATGCTGAGCTAAGGGATCGCATCCTGCGAGAGTCACATAGCTCTACATTATCAGTCCATCCGGGAGCCTCCAAGATGTACAAAGACATGAAGAGGTACTTCTGGTGGTCTGGAATGAAGTCAGATGTGACGGAATTTGTATTGAGATGCTTGACATGCCAGAAGGTAAAATTTGAACACCGTAGACCGGGCGGAATGGTACAATCGATGCCAATTCCGGAGTGGAAATTTCACGATATCTCCATGGATTTTGTTGTAGGACTCCCACCTGCTAGGGGAGGACTCAACATGATCTGGGTAGTAGTAGATCGCCTTACCAAGGTTGCCAGATTCATACCGATGAAGGACACCTGGAAGGTAGTAAAGCTAGCTGAGCTCTTTGATAAGGAGATTATCAGACACCACGGAGTCCCTAAGACCATAGTATCTGACCGCGACACCAGGTTTCTTTCGAGATACTGGAGAGCCACAAGGGAAGCGTTGGGTACAGAACTGAAGTTGAGTACCGCCTTCCATCCTCAGACCGACGGTCAGACAGAAAGGACCATCCAGACACTGGAGGACATGCTTCGGGCATGTGCCTTGGACTTTCAGGGGAGTTGGTTAGATAAGCTTCATCTTATCGAGTTCTCGTACAATAATAGTTATCACGCCTCGATTAAGATGTCGCCTTTCCAAGCTCTATACGGTAGACCTTGCCGTACACCCTTGTGTTGGGATGAGTCAAGTGAAGCAGTCATAATAGGACCGGAGTACCTTGAGCAAGTACAAGCCGAAGTGCAACAAATCCGAGCTAACATGAAGGCAGCCCAAGATAGACAGAAATCCTATGCGGATGTGAGACGACGCGACCTTGAGTTCGCCGTGGGCGACCAAGTGTTCTTGCGAGTTTCACCTATGAAGGGTGTCTTCCGTTTTGGTCAGAAGGGCAAGCTAAGCCCAAAGTTCGTAGGGCCGTACACTATCACCGAAAGAGTTGGATCCGTAGCCTACAGGTTAGCACTACCTGAGGACTTGGGGCGTGTCCATGATGTATTTCATGTGTCACAACTCAAGAAGTATATTGCTGACCCTTCTCATGTGTTGGAGCCCGAGCACTTATCCATTGAGCCAAACATGAGATATGTCGAAACCCCAATGAGAATCCTTGATAGGAAGACCAGAGACACTCGCCATAAATCTATACGAATGGTGAAGGTCCTATGGTCAAACCATGATGTCGAAGAAGCGACATGGGAGTTGGAAGATGCCATGAAGGCTAAATACCCACAGTTATTCATAGACTAGAGAGTCTAGTATTTAGTATACGGGTACGGGTCGTACCCCTTTTAAGGGGGGTAGAACCCTTTCGCTTTAGCATTGCTTCGGGGTAAGCATTGCATTTTGTATGGCACATGTAGTGCAAGTGAATTAGTATGGATGTGTATGTACGTGTAATGTGTGATGAATGATGTGTATGTGCAATGTATGGTGTATTGGTGTAATTGGTGTAATGTGTATGTGGATGGTAATTGTGTATTGTGTATTGTGGTATGGTATGAATGGAAATGATGTATTGTGTATGTGAATTGCGTATGATGTTGAAATGTGTATGCTCGCAGTGTGAAAGAAGTAAACACCTCTTAGGTGCAGGAGGATACATTATGGCAATTGGTTTGCATAATGAGTAGATTTGCAATAAACCATTAACCTTGAGCAACTTTGAGGGTAAAGTTTCTTAAGGGGGGTAGATTGAAATACCCCGTAATTAAAAATAGTGATTAATTAGGCTAATAAGTAATTTAGAGGCTTAATTAAGTATAAATAATTATTAGGGAACAAATCCTGAAGAAAACGGATCCTTAAAATGGATTAAAAGCATTACCGAATCTTAAAGCACGCTTTTCGAGGTAACCGGGAAAACGTGTCTTTAAGCGGGTCAAATAGACTCGTAACAATTTTGGTCAACTAAATAATCATTAATAAATATTAGTGAAGCTTTAGAACCAATAAAAATCAAGAAAACGAGAAATTAGTAAAAACTGTCAAAAACAGGAAGTTGTGGGGTAGAAGTATAAATAACTGAAATTTATGTGTCCACTTTTAAAAAAAAAGTGAAGATTGTGTGGTGTGTGTGTGTGTATGCTAGCCGATGGGCTTCCCCCCCCCCCCCTCTCTCACACACTCACTCTCTATTTAAAAGACAAAAATCATAAAAGTAACCCCCACTCACCTTTTTACTCTCTCTCCTCCAATTCATTCTCCTCACTCACGAATACCACTCCTCACTCTCTTTTCCTCTTCTTCTTCAACCTCCACCGATTTCCATGGTGAAAGAAGAGAACCCACAAAACCTCTACTTCTCTCCTTTGTAACTCTCTCCCAACTCTTCCAAAAATTATAAAAATACCACCATTGTGATCCTCTCACCAAGAGCTACATTTTCATCTTTCCAAAATTCGAAAACACCCACTTTTGATTTCATGGGTATATCCCATTTGGAGCTTCAACACCACCATTAGAAGGCCCTCCTTCTCCTTGTTCTTCTAAGGTAAAAATATTTTGAAAACTCCATCTTTTTCTAGCTCTTGTGGGCAAAACGAAATTCATAAACTAAACCCTTGTTGTTCCTCTTGTTCTAGCCGATTTTGGCTTGTCGGTGGAGTTGGAAACATCATTCTTGAACCACTCCAAGCTTCATTTGCACTCTTGGAAGGTAATAAATTTTCTAAACCCTAAAACCTAGATTGAAACTTGATTAATGGTTAGGGTTAGTTCTTAGTATTGAATGGTGTATATGAATGGTTGTAGTGTTAGAGGATTGAGATTTCAAAACCGGTAGAGAAGAAGGAAGGAAGGAGAAAGAAGAAGAAAGAAAATCTAGAAGAAAAACAAGGTAAGGATGCTCACTTGTGTAACTTGTATATATATATGTATGTAACAGTTTTTGGTAGTTTGAAATGAGTAATAGTAATGGTAATGCATTAGTAGTATAATGTGTGAGGAAATACAAGTGTTTTGAAGCTTTAAAAGATGTGTAAAACTTATTGAAAACAGATTGGGAATTAGTGTTGATGTGCAGGAATTTTATGAGTGTTTAGTAGTTCATATTAGTGTTTGGGAGCTTGGCTATTATTGCTGTTTCGAACAGGTGAAAAGGGTAACAAAATTGTGAACTAGAATATGTGGTGAGAGTGTAAAAATGTAGAAGAGGTTATGTCAAAATTTATCTAGAATTAGAACACTTAGTGAATTTTAACTAGGTGAATGATGTAAGTGTAAAAGATTTTGAAATAGATAGATAGAGGGAAGATGGGGAGAGATAGTTAATGTAGTTGTAATGTATTAGAGGTGTTAGCAATGACATTAGAAGAGGGAGTTGTAGATGGAGAGTGTTAGTGTTAAAATCTGTAGCAAAACACAACTAGGAAACAACTAGTGAAAGTGAGAGTGAAACTTAGAAAATTAGGTGAGTGAATGAGTATAAAATTGTGTAAGGAGTTAGGAAATGAACTAGGGGGTATTAGGAGGTTTAAATGGTGTTAAAACATGTAGGATTAAGTGTAGGAACAATGGGGAGGTATTGGGTAAAAGAGAGGACTGAAAACAGAAAATAAATGCAAATACTGGGCCGGACCGAACTTGCGACCGGACTTGCAAGTTCGGTCGAGCCCAGACTTACAAAGACGGGTGAGCTACTGGAATCGACCGAACTTGCGACCGGACTTGCAAGTTCGGTCGGACCAGAAATTTCCCCGTCTGTAACCTACTGGAATTGACCGAACTTGCGACCGGACTTGCAAGTTCGGTCGGCCAGAAAATTTTCCGAGGATACTACTGGAATCGACCGGACTTGCGACCGGACATGCAAGTTCGGTCGGCCCAGAAAATTTCCCGAGGATAGCTACTGGAATCGACCGAACTTGCGACCGGACTTGCAAGTTCGGTCGGCCAGAAGAATTTCGGTACTCTGAGCTACTGGAATGGACCGGACTTGCAAGGTCGATCGCAAGTCCGGTCCGGTCAAAAAAAATATATATATTATTTAAATTATAATATATATATATTATATATATATATGTATATACCTACATATATACATATATGTACATGTATGAAAGCATGCCAAAGTTAAGTAAGAAAGTAAAACCTAAGTAAAGAAAAGTAAGTAAGTAAAGTGTAAGTGTAAGAAGTATAAGGACATAGTAAGTATGAGTTAGGTAATGATAGCTAGATTAATCATTCAATTGTATGTATATAATAGGATTTGATTTGTGACACCGGAAGGACGTTTGGAAGTACGTACAACGGTGAACGGTATGGATTCTTCATGCCCCGTATGCTATCTTGGTTACTCTGATTTGTGTGTTGTGTGCTAATTGATCACCAAATAAGATAAATGCATGAATCGGAGTTAATATGCATACTTGTGAATATGTAGTGTTGTATGATGTTGTATATCTTCTTTAAATCATAGTTTGTATAATTCATGAAATGTATGGATGATAATGAATGTGTGTATGTATGTTGTATTGTACCGTGACCGTTATTTATTGTGTTTGGACTTCTAACTTATTCCTAACAAGCTAACCATCCTAACTTAAAATGGTAATTAAATTGGAATGAGTAGAAGTCCGATATAGTTTCAGCCACGCGTGAGGATGCGGAGTCACGAGAGGTTGGCTCCAATTCCTGACTCTTAAACTGGTCCGCGGCCCAAATCCCTTAAGTGGGTAGCATCCCAGATTGGTGAGTCAAGTAAATCCCGGAGGTGGGACGGCGTAGTCCCCAGGGCCGGAGGTCCCGACGACTTAACTTGAGTATAAGTAAGTAAGTAAGAATGAGTAAGTAAAGTAATTGAAAGTAAGTAATTGTAAGTAAGAAGGAGTAAGTAATGAGTAAAAGAGTAAAGCATTCCGATTAACCCGGATGCATAATTTGGCTAACCTTGTGAAGGTAAGTAAGTTGTGTGCTACTACATTGTTGCCTTGAATTATGTAATGAATTGAATGAGCATGTAATTTGTATGAAAAGCATGTATGTATGAAATAAATGAAAAGCATGTTTAGTGGACGTCAAATAGTCGGCGTGCCCTAGCTAGCACGCGGTATATGCGGAGTCCATATGCAGCGTTTGCTGAGCCCCTTGGGGCACCATTTTTACTACACGCAGGTACCCGCGAGTGATGAAGATGTGAAGATCTACTTCCATTTCTTTTATCTTCTTTTTTGGGATGTAAACAGTGAAATTTTGATCGGTGTACTGAGTAGTACATGGCTGTAGTTTTTGAATAGCCGGTGTACCATGTGGTACACCTTTTTGGATAATGGAAGCATTAGATTGGGGTATAGATGAGTAGCTTTAGAAACTCATTCTTTTGGTAAGCTTGAAAGGTTGTAATTGAATATACTTTAAATACTCGGTGATCCAGGATGTAAGTATTTGGCATATGTTATTTTGGCAAGTAATTTAGTAGCTCGGTACGTTATGTTCATCAGACCGTGACTGTAAGTATTAGTAGCCTAGCTAGCCGTATGGGCGGTTAGCGGCATTGTTTCACCCGCCGTAGTAAGTATGTAATAATTCCGCTGCGAACTCGTAGGATTAATAGGACGATTAGACGGTAAGTATAGGATTAGCGGTTAAGGTGTTACAGCTACTACTTAAAACTGCCACTGGAAAGAAAGTAAGTTCAAGTATATTACCGATTCCTGAAAAAGGAATGGAACAGAACTGTAGCATATCTCAGTTTCATAAATGTTGGGCATTAGCTTCTGGTTCAAGGTCTGCTAATCCCGTGTCTGTAACAAGTTGTTTGAGTTTTGGTCTGGATTTAAAAGCTTAATGGAATATTTAAGTAACTGGGTAAGGAGTTAGGAGTAGTATAATCAGTTGAAAGAAAAAAAAAACAGACATGGAAGAAAGCAAGAACACAACTCAGTTTCTGTTTTGATTTCAGTTTGGATTTCAGCTTCAGTTTCCTATCAGATCAGGTTCTGACTAATTCTGCATCTGTAACAAAGTTGCCTTGGGTTTAGTTGAGTTAGAAACTTTATAACACACCAAATTGACAGGATCGACAGTTTAGAAAGGTTTGAGAATTCAAACACGTGAACAAACAGAGAGGAGTCATACACCAGTCTCTGTCTGTTTCTTTTCTTTCAGTTTCTATTTCTGTTTGAGTGTTGTGTGAATCTATTCAGTAGAGGCAACAGAAAGATGTTGGGCTGTTTAGTTTTAAACTTAGACTTCTGTTTCTGTAAACTAAATACATCAGTGAAGATAAGTTTATGTATGTTACCTGTTCTAGATGGTGCGTGCGAATTTGACTTTGATAAAACTGATTTGGAGACGTTAGAAATATAGGGGAGATGCTGTCGATTTTTTTCCGCGGTTTAGCTAGCATTTAACCTTGATTTTTTGATGAATTCTAATGTTGTCGTTTTTCATTTATGCATCAGGACTACGACTTTATTTAGGCTTCCGACCTCAACCGTCTTAGCATCGGCTAATCGTCTACCAGAGGTAAGATTTATATATATACATATAATATTTGACAAACTACCAAACATAGTTATCCGCCCAAGATATACCTAATAGAGGTATATATTCGGCAGTCCCTGTCGGGACTGTCCACGATTGTTAAATCACACACACCTAGGGTGTGAATGTGCTTTTAATATGTACTTTATTGATTATTTCAGCAGTATCTCTTTATTGTTCTTCGAATGCATATATTATTGATTAATATCATAATATCGTGCATTTGAAGAACTGTAGGGAGATGCTGCCGAAATTTTCAATAAATTACATATTAAAAACACATTCACCGGTGGGATTTAATACTCATGGATGGATTTAGGTTGATAAGATACAAAAGTGTAAAGACTCTGCCACGGGTGACGGTATGAAATGGCTGCCTTCATATAAATAGCTAGAAGGAGATGGAACGTTCGTGGATTTACAGCGGAAATTTGGACGACAAGTTTTTAGAAGGAGTTGATAAGTTATGCACGGTGTTGGCGAACAATCTGAAACCTACAGACAAGGGATCATATTTTGTCCGTGTATCGACTGCCAAAACAATCTGAGATATCGCGGCGTTGAAACAATTAAGGAACATCTGATCCGCCGCGGTTTTACAAAAGATTTCCAAGACATAATCCGATGGCATGGTCAGAGTGCGTTCGATGTTATTAAGCCTGACGAAGGGGATAATGGTCAGGCAAACACAGAAACAGAACTTGGAGATGATACAGTTGCTGGTGATCCAGAAGACGTTACAGCGAACGTTGAGCCAGATTTCTGGGATGATGACATTGAGACTATGCTCGAAGATGTGGAACGACATTACTCTAACACGCCAGACAAGTATGAAAATTTGTTTGATTCATCCAAAACACCGTTGTACCCCGGGTGTGACCCTACAAAGTTAAGCAAGTTGAGTGTCGTTCTCAAGCTATTCAACTTGAAAGCGAAACATGGCTGGAGCGACGTAAGTTAGACCTCCTGGAACTATTGAAATCGTCTTCCGGGGACAACGTTTCCAATGACTACGTACTCAGCCAAAAAAATGATGTGCCCAATGGGTATGGGGTACCAGAAAATTCATGCTTGTCCAAATGGTTGCATGCTGTTTTGGAAATCGGATGAATTTGCTGAAAGCTGTTCAGCATGTGGAGCGTCACAGTATAAGAAACAACAAACTCACATCAGCGGTAGTAAGAAAGGTTCACCAGCTAAGGTACTGTGGTACCTGCCCATCATTCCAAGGTTCAGACGTTTGTTCTCCATTGAGAAAGACGCAGAGAATCTTCGGTGGCATTCAGTTCACAGGAAAAAGGATGGCAGATTGAGACATCCCGCTGATGCACCATAGTGGAGAAACATAGACGTAAAATTTCCTGAGTTTGGTAACGAACCGAGAAACCTAAGGCTAGGCTTGTGCACGGATGGGATGAACCCTTACGGTACTTTGAGTAGCATACACAGTACCTGGCTTGTGCTTTTGGTTATTTACAATCTACCGCCGTGGTTATGCATGAAACCAAGACACATCTTGTTGTCTTTGTTAATATCAGGTCCAAAGCAACCGGGCAACAAAATTGATGTATTCCTACAACCTTTGATAGAGGATCTACAACTCTTGTGGAATGAAGGGGCTACGGTTACGACTCATTCAGTAAAGAGGACTTCAATTTGCGTGCTATGTTGTACTGCACAATCAATGATTTCCCCGCCTATGGTAATCTTTCAGGCTATTCAATCAAGGGGCGTTGGCGTGTCCGATTTGGTGAAAACACTTGTAGCATTCGCTTGAAACATAGTGGCAAAACCGTGTATATGGGCCACCGAAAAATGCTTCCAAAGGACATAAGTATCGAAAGATGGCGAAAGATTCGATGGGAAAACTGATCACGGCATGGTGCGCCAGCCTTTGACAGGTACAGAGATTTACAAAAAGTTGGATAATATTGTGAACAACTTCGGGCCGCCAACCAAAAGTTGTGAAAAAAGTGTCTGGAAAAAGAAATCAATATTTTGGGAACTACAGTACTAGCAGCATCTGGAGGTTAGACATTGTATCGATGGGATGCATGTCGAAAAGAACGTGGGTGAAAGTATCACTAGCACCCTTTTGAACATAAAAGGAAAGACAAAGGATCATTTGAAAGGAAGAAAAGATTTAATTGAGTTGGGCATACGAACAGAGCTTGGCCCGCAAGAACGTGGAAAACGCACATTCTTGCCTCCTGCCTGTCACACTCTGTCTAAAGAAGAGAAACATAGTCTATGCAGTACCCTTTACAACATCAAGGTGCCATCAGGTTACTCCTTAAACATAAGAAACCTAGTGTCCATGATAGATTTCAAATTAGTAGGAATGAAATCTCACGATTATCATGTCCTACTTCAAGAATTTTTGCCAATTGCACTACGTGGGATCTTGCCGGATGCTGTCAGACACACAATCACAAACGTCAGTGTCTTCCTCAAATCCATTTCGTCTAAGGTTCTTGATGTGGACACTCTGTCTAAATTACAAAAGGATCTTATTGTGACAATGTGCCAGCTGGAGATGTATTTTCCTCCATCGTTCTTTGACATAATGATACATATCCTCGTGCATCTTGTAAGAGAGATTCTGATGTGTGGTCCTTTGTACCTTCGCTACATGTATCCGTTCGAAAGGTACATGGGTGTCCTGAAGAAGAAAATGAAGAACCGTCGTCACCCAGAGGGTAGTATTATAGAGGGCATTATCACAGAGGAAGTTGTAGACTTCTGCACCAATTACCTAGAAGGTGTCGATACCATTGGACTTCCACGTTCTAGACACGAGGGCAGATTGAAGGGTGTTGGCACGGTTGGACGGAAACTGAAAAGAATTGACATAGACACTCTTAACAAAGCTCATTTAGTTGTGCTAAGTCATCTTGAAGATGTTGAACCATACTTTGATGAACACTTGTGTGTTTTAAGATCACAATATCCAAACATGAGTGACGTTAGACCACAAAATGAGCAGAATAGGACATTTGTCTGATGGTTCAAAGACAGAGTGTTGTCCGATCAGTCCACGAATGTGGCTGAACTAATTAAAGTAGTTGCATTTGGACCAAATCTGGATGTAATTTCTTATGAGGGGTACGATGTCAACGGATTCACCTTTTTCACAGAACGTCAGGATCAGAAGTCAACGAATCAAAACAGTGGTGTAGAGCTTGAAGCTTATCAAAACTTATATGACATCGGTGTCGTGGGTCATAGTCCAGTCTCAGTACAACAATCATATTTTGGTGTTATACAAGACATCTGGGTATTGGACTACAACAGCTACAAAATGTGTGTTTTCCGCTGTAACTGGGTTAACAACAATCATGGATACCGTGAGGAGGAGCATGGTATGAAACTGGTTGATCTGTCTAGAGCTACTCCCACGGTTGAGCCATTCGTTGTTGGGACGAAGGTTAAGCAGATATTTTATGTAACTGATCCCTGTAATTCTAGATGGTCTGTTGTGCTTAAAGGGAGAAGAGGAATAGTTGGTGTGGATGGTGTGGTTGATGAGGATGAGTATGATGCAGTGTAACACCCCATCCAAAGCCAATCGTGGTTATCGCCAAACTGAACACTTAATCGAATACGTCGCAACGGAAATAAATAACACCTGGACCTTGCCACGGTCTGATCGTTAGAAGATACCGGCCTTAACATTTACAATACTTATCCAAAATACTTATCCATCTCAACACATCACCAACCACAATACTACAACCAACCAAGTACAAGTATCTTAAACATAATCTCAACCTTACATCAGTTTAATATAAACAGTCGGGTGCACAGGCGCAACCCGAACTCAAAATAAACATCCCACCCTAAGTCTAACCGCTCCTACTCTCGTAGTGCGTCCTCATGGGTCTCTTACCTGCAAGTGTAAAAATAGCCCCCGAGGGGGTCAGCACGAATGCTGGTACACCCTCTCATGGCCCCCAAGCTAACGGGGCTACGACGACTAATTGTCGATAGCATGGAAATTGATTACATACACAAGCATAATATGAAGTGCAATAATAATAACCACAGATGAACATATATAGTTCACAAACAATGAACGACTCAAGCGTTCCCTTATCAAGTGGGTTAGTAACCCCCTCCTTAGTCCTCATTTCCTTAATCTCAGTTCCTTACCTTACAATCTCAATCTTAATCTTAATCTCAGTATATAAACCTTTCCTGGAAGGGATTGGTTGTAGCTTAATTCGAACCTGGGATTTAGGTGATACCACCGCACCATCTTAATGCCACCTACTCTGGACGGGAGTCTAGCGTAGCTGAGCCGGCAACCGGCCCTAGGCTACAAGTCCGAAGACAAGTCCTTAAGCGGAGGGCGGATCTGATTCAGATACCGTCCCCCTTTTTCCTTAGCATGCATGACCGGAGATCGGTCCCGGGTTTCCTCACTCAAGTTCCAGTTAGTAGAAATCTTAATCACCATGTGCTAGCTAAGCCTTAACGGGCATTAACCAACAACCACCAAACTTAACTCTTATTCTAAACTTGGTTAGTAACAATCACAAGTCTCGCGGGTTAGTGTAAAGATAACACAACACAACGAGAACAAATATATCCGGTTGCATGCTTTATCTTGTCTTAGTCATAGCAATTAAACAGATAGCACACAAGCCGAGGGACACCTCGTTAGCAAGCAGGTCACAAGAAGGATTGTACCGTTCACCGTCGATCGTTGTTTGATTATCCTTCTTCGGGGTCCCAATTCACAAACCTAAATCATTCATTCATTTTTAGGTCATTAGTTAGTTGCACCTTACTTAACTCACTTAGTCCCTATGGATTCTCATTTAATAACCTCCCAAGTCTTACCACTTAGCTTACAAACTTAACTTTAAACATTAAAACTTATACTTAATCTTAACTTAATTCCTTAAGTTCTTAGAGTCCTAATCATTACCACCCTACCAAAGGCATACCTCATTACCTATTACCATTCTTAGAATTCAAAATTTCTTCTTTTTTTTTTATTTTTAGGTCCGACCGAACTTCCGACTGACCTTACCTAAGGTCGGTCCATTCCAGAACACTTCACCGTTTGAAAATTCTACCCCGACCGACCTTGCAAGTCCGGTCCCCAAGGTCGGTCCATTCCCGAGAGTTTCCCCGAGGGAAATTTGAGCTCGACCGAACTTGCCAAGTCCGGTCCTATGTTCGGTCGATTCCAGAGACTTAATTCCTTCACAAAATACAGGTCCGACCGAACTTGTAAGTCCGGTCCCCAAGTTCGGTCGATTCCAGAAACATTTTCCGGTAGTGTAAACTGAGCCCGACCGACCTTGCAAGTCCGGTCCCTAAGGTCGGTCGGCTCCAGAACCTTGTTTCTAAATTCCCATTCAACTCCAAATTTCTCCTCATATATCCTAATATGTTATAACCTCATTTGGGCACCTCAAATACACCTTAAGCCCTCCTTTAAACACATTAAATCATTCACCAAGATCCACCTTAGTCATTATGCATTTTCCTTGTAATAATGCTAACACTTGTAAGGTTTTCCTCTAGGTTTCTAGGTGGTGGTTCATACCTAATGTAACCATTATGCCAAATGTTTTCCTCACCACTATAACATCATCTCCCAAGCATCTTCCACCATCTAAAACTCTTTTATGCATTTTCTTAATGTTCCTTCACAACTTAAACTTCCATCCATCAACATATTGTTTCCTTCCTAGTTGTTTATCAACATTTGCCTAAGTCCTAAATACTCAAATTCATTCTCTTGATTCCTAAATCCTTCATAGTAATGCCTAAGTCATTATCACTCATTAAACACCATAAACTCACCCCTTTTTCATCGAGACAACCTCTAAAACTTCCTAGCACTTCCTTAGTCATGAAATTCCCTTGGAATATCTTAAACACTTAAGTTCTCCTTTAAATTTTTGCCATGGGTTCTCTAGTATATAATACATCTTAACACATGGTTTTCCTCCATCAAACAATCAATATCACTCAATTTCTCATCTCAACACCTTAACACACAATTTACACCACATCATCATATAGTGCTTAAACTTGAAATGTTTGGCTCTTAGGCCCTTAAATGACAATATCTTAACCACTGAATTTCCACATATATATGCCTTCAACCTGCGAATACACACAACAAGGCTCCCATTGAAATAAAATGCTTCTTGTAATTCACCTTGACGTTCTTAAACTATCTCTTTTTCTCATTTGCTCCTTAGTCACAAGTTCACAAACATAGTCATTGTTTCTCCTAGGTTTTATAACACCTTCCCAATATAAACTCTACACTAAACTCATCATATACCTAAATCCCATTACCTTAAACAATAAAACACATTAAGGTAAGTGATTTACCTTGTTCTTTTACAAGCTTAAAAAGCTTTCTTCCTTAGGTTTTTCTTTGTTCAATCTCGGTCACCAATGTGTATCTCCTTGCCAATGTTCTAAACAATGTCCAATAACTCTAATGAGCACTAAACAACACATTTACCTTAAGGAATGAAACCTAGGTTAAAAATGTGTTTTAAGATATTAAGGTAATTGTTTTACCTTGGTTTCTCAAGACAAACTTGGATATGAAGCAAGAACGACCTCATCTCTCCTTTGAAGAGTAGAAACAAGCTAGAACAAGGCATAAACATGGAGTTCCATGAGTATGTATTTTCGGACATGTGAAGAAAATGGTGGAAACCTAGATTTTCTTACACTTTCTTTACCTTAAGAGAATGGAGAAGCCAACGGAGTCTCCAAACTTGAATTTCCTCCTCCAATGGTGGTTTGACTTGGCACCAAAATGAAGCTCTTGAAGTTTTGAAAAGATAGAAAGAAGGAGCTTGAGCTAACTAAGAAGAATATGTATTTTATTTTGGATTTGGAGCTAAAATGAGCAAGATGTGGGCAAGGCTAGATGGAGCTAGCATGGAGTTGTTCTTCACGTTAATGGAGAAGGAGAGAGCTTGAAGAAACCGTGGGAAACAAGAAGAAATGAGGAGATGAGGAGAGAGGTAAGTAAAATGTGATATTTATGTTAAAAGGTAAATAGTACTTTTTGCTTTATCAGTCTTATTTGCTTTCTTAATTGCTTAATAACTCAAGAAGGTGGTGACTCACCTCATAAGAAACCGGCCCCCTTTTAGTAATGAGGGTACTTAAGTCTTTGTTGACCAAATGTCTCACTTATATAGACTATGTTATAAACTAGCTTAATTAATTCACTATTCACCCAAAACAAGGCACATTGTTGTGAAATTTTTGATTTCCCATTGATATAGACTTCCAAATTTGATACTATATAGTACACATGTTAATTAAAGAGTAATGATGGACATTTAGCCATTCAAAACTCATTTACAAGACAATTTTTCAAAAACGTGCTTTAAGACTCCTTAAAGCACATTTTGTGTTTTAACTTGTTTTCAAGCTTGGTTTTCTTTGGTAATTGATTTAAAATGACCATTAGGATATTACTAAGGTCTTAGAACAATATTTGGGTACTCTCCCAAGTATCTCCAAGCTTAGAGCACGTTTTTGCTTAAACCGCTCTTTTGGTGTTTCCTTATATTTTCTTTGATTAAAATTGTTTCTTAATGTTTCTAAGGCATTATTTAGCCTCCTTATATCTTAGTTTATCATTTAAACACCATATCTAAGTTTGGGGTATTTCAATCTACCCCCCTTAAAAGAACTTTGTCCTCAAAGTTCACACATGTGCTTAACCATTCACGGTACACACTTCTCTTAAAACTTAATACCACATCTTATATTCACATTCAAACATCTCAAGACTCAAAGGTCAATCTCAAATACAATACATAAGTATTATACATAACTCAAACTTACACCGAAGTGTAGCAACTTACACAAATTCACATCTTAAACAACCAAACAAACGACAAACATGATCGTTTCCTAACTCAAAAGCGAGGAAGCTCTACCCCCCTTAAAAAGGGGTACGCCCCGTACCCTATACAGACGATCTAGTCAGTAAATAAAGAAGGGTACTTCGCCCTCATCTTATCCTCTAATTCCCATGTGGCCTCTTCGACATCCTGGTTAGACCAGAGAACCTTCACCAGTCGCACTGACTTGTGGCGAGTGTCTCTAGTCTTGCTGTCCAAGATTCTCTGAGGAGTCTCCACGGATCTCATATTTGGTTCTAAAGTCAACCTCTCAGGTTCTAACATATGGGAGGGGTGGTGCATGTATTTCTTTAGCTGTGAAACATGAAAAACATCATGCACTTTACCCAGCTCAGCAGGTAAATTCAACCTGTAAGCAACCGGGCCCACCCGCTCCGTAATCTCATAAGGACCAACAAATTTCGGGCTTAATTTGCCCTTCTGCCCAAACCTGAATACACCCTTCATCGGTGAAACTCGCAGAAATACCTGGTCGCCCACTGCGAACTCCAGGTCCCGACGTCGAACATCAGCATACGACTTCTGCCTATCTTGAGCAGCTTTCATGTTCTCCCTGATTTGCTGAACTTCAGCCTTAACTTGTTCTAAGTACTCTGGTCCTATAATGACCGTCTCACTCGACTCATCCCAGCAGAGCGGTGTACGACATGGTCTACCGTACAACGCTTGAAAAGGTGCCATCTTGATCGAAGCGTGATAGCTGTTGTTTTATGAAAACTCGATCAGATGCAATCTGTCAATCCAACTGCCCTGGAAGTCTAAGGCACATGCTCTCAGCATGTCCTCGAGTGTCTGAATAGTACGCTCAGTCTGACCATCTGTCTGAGGATGAAACGCGGTACTCAGCTTGAGTTCTGTACCCAACGCTTCTCTGGTAGCTCTCCAGTACCTCGAAAGGAATTCGGTATCTCTATCTGACACTATGGTCTTAGGTATGCCGTGATGTCTCATGATTTCTTTCTCAAATAACTCAGCTAATTTGGTCACCTTCCAAGTATCCTTCATCGGTATGAATCGGGCTACTTTGGTAAGGCGATCCACCACCACCATATCATGTTGAGACCTCCCCTAGCAGGTGGAAGCCCAACTACGAAGTCCATGGAGATATCATGGAACTTCCATCCGGAACTGGCATCGACTGTACCATTCCGCCCGGTCGTCGGTGCTCGAATTTCACCTTCTGGCATGTGAGACACCTCAAGACGAACTCGGTAACATCTGTCTTCATCCCCGACCACCAGAAGTATCTCTTCATGTCTTTATACATTTTAGAGGCTCCCGGATGGATGGAAACTGAAGAACAGTGTGATTCTCTAAGTATACGGTCTTTCAGATCCGTGTTGCCTCTTGGTATGCACAATCGGCCCTTAAGTCTGATCAGATCATCATCATGAAGTCTGAAGTCGTATTTCTGACTCTCAAAGGTACCATCTGTCAGCTTCCGTCTGACCTCTTCCATGTAAGACTACAGCTCCTAGCTCTAAATCATGTGTGGGGTAGTTCTCCTCATGTTTCTTCAACTGGCGTGAGGCATATGCCACCACCTTGCCATGTTGCATGAGTACGCAACCCAGCCCTCTGCCGGATGCATCACAATAAACCTCAAAGCCCTCTGTACCGGCTGGAATGGTCAGAACCAGTGCAGTGGTCAGTGAGTCCTTCAAGCGCTGAAATGATCTCTCACAGTCAACTGTCCACAAGAATGGTGCGTCCTTCTTCATCAGACTGGTCATCGGTTTCGCGACCCTGCTGAAATCTCTAACAAACCTCCTGTAGTAACCTGCCAGACCGAGAAAGCTCCGGATGTCGGTAACAGTCTTCGGCCTTGGCCAAGTACGTACGGCATCAATCTTTGCTGGATCCACTGCGATCCCAGCATCTGAGATGACATGACCTAGGAAAGAGACCTGGTCAAGCCAAAACTCACACTTGGAGAACTTAGCATATAGCTGGTTCTCCCTCAATATTTCCAATACCTTCCTCAGATGTTTCCTCATGTTCAACTTTAGACTTTGAATATATCAGAATGTCATCAATAAAAACCACAACCGACTTGTCCAGCTGCTCCCGAAACAAGCGGTTCATCAGATCCATAAACTTCGCCGGTGCGTTCGACAAACCGAACGGCATCACAGTAAACTCATAGTGGCCGTATCGTGTCTGGAATGCCGTCTTCTCAATGTCTCCCTCCTTAATGGCTATCTGATGATACCCCGATCTGAGATCAATCTTGGAAAACACAGATGCTCCCTTCAACTGATCGAACAGATCGTCAATGCGGGGTAGTGGGTACTTATTCTTCACTGTCACTGCATTCAGCTCTCTGTAGTCGATACGGAGGCGGAGACTACCATCCTTCTTCTTCACGAAGAGGACTGGCGCTCCCCATGGTGACACACTTGGTCTAATGAATCCTTTATCTAATAAATCTTTCAATTGTTCCTTTAATTCAGTCATTTCTGCCGGAGCCATACGGTATGGTGCCTTGGCTATCGGTCCGGTACCAGGTAGCAGCTCAATGGTGAACTCTACCTCCCGAGGGGTGGCATGCCGGGCAGTTCCCGTGGAAATAAGTCGGGGAACTCCGACACTACCGGTAAGTCGGGGTCGAACTCAGGGTCTCTCTCTATGTCATGTACATAGCAGAGGTATACTTCTTCCTTTCTCCTCAATTCTTTATACATTGCCATGGCGGTGATGATCTTAGTCGAAGGCTCTCTGGGCCTCTGGCGGTATGATATTGTTACCCCAAACGGACTCCTGAGCAGCAATCTATGCTCGGCGCAGAGGATACGTCCCTTGTGCCGCTCCAACCAGTTCATCCCGAAGATAACATCAAATCCTAGCTTACTGAACTCAATGAAACTGACTGGAAAGTCTTCTCCCTTAATTCTGATGGTGGCTCCTCGGTAGTAACGAGTGCAACGAACCTTCTCCTTAGACGGGAGCGTAACCGTGAAGTCGGGTAGCTCATCAGCGTCTAGCCCCAACCTGCTCGCAAATGATGCAGAGACAAAGGTATGCGAGGCCCCTGAGTCGAAGAGAACTGATGCCTCAATCCCATTGATCGGAAAGGTGCCGGTGAGGATAGTACCGCTGGCGTCGGCCTGTGCCTCTGTAAGTATGCTTAGTGCACCTTCCGTACCGAGTCCATTACCTAATTGTGTTCACAAGCTTCATGAGTATTGATGGTATAACAAGAGTCGTAACAATTTATATGAACAACACTGTTATTTTATTCATGACCATCCTGTTTACAACATGTGCTTCAATCTTACATCTCATTTCTCATCTCATTCTAACATTACATGGCTAATATTGTCTAAAGGTTAGGTTTAATCTTCCTGGTCTCATATGCGTCGCATTGATTACTGCTGATGGTGCTGTATTCAGCTTGATTCCCTTAATCCCATGGTATAACATCCTTGATTCTCCCCCCAAAATTAATACATCACCTGACTTAAGTACTATCTTATCTGCACGGTCCGCACGCTTCTGCTCGCCGTATAAAAATTCTGCATCATCTCCAATGGACCAAGACACTACGGGTATCCCTCTTTCGAGAGACTCCGTTGTCTCATCCTTATCCTGGTGTAATCCCAGTCTCCCATCCTTCTCGTAGAAGTTTACAATGCAAATGTCTGCTTGGATGTCTGGAATCGGTTCAGGCTCCAACTGCTGAGCGATTTCCATGACTTGTGTAACAACTGGATGGAACTCTTCGGGTATTCCCGGTGGTGAGACTCCATCTTGCTCTCTCATGGTTTGGTAATTCTTGGCATACGGATTCCAATCCTTGCCCAAGCTCATCATCTTTAATTTCATCCTTGCTCCCCCTGGGTACTCCGGTGTGTAAAAACCTCCCGGTCCCATTCCTTGTTGATTGCATCTCCTGATGATGGCTATTTGCGCTTCGGGTGTCAGGTATCCCCTTAATAAAATCATACCTGGGCGGATAACCTGACATTGTTCGGTTGGAAAGTCTATGGGTTCGATGTCGGTGTGCTCCGGGTTAGGTGTAGACGGTATTGGGTAGCAAATGTTGAATCTTCCTAAAGTGGTAGTAGGTTATGTCTTACTTAAGTTCTGATCTCATCTTATTCTTACTTAACTCATTTACTCACCAAGCATGCATGATAATGCGGTAAGCAGGTAGTTTTTTATTACTAAATGGTTATAGTGCTACCTGGTCTCGATGAGGGTTCAGGCTCATCGTCCCGGTCCACCATGTGTAAAGTGGGCCCCGTCTTCTGGGTCACCCGTGGGTTCTTGTCCGCCGGCTGCTGCACCTTCCTCTGACCGTCTGATCCAACTCCCTGATCGGTCTTGCCCTTGCCCCTGGTATCGGGCCTATAGGCTCTGCTAGCAGGGTTCCGGTAACACTCATATGCTCGATGCCCGTAGACTCCACAAAAGTTGCACTCCACCTTGTTCCCCTTACAGTCGAGCCCGGGGTGGTCCTTGTGACACCACCTACAAATGAAGCGTCGCTGGTAGCCACCACCGGCTCCCCTCTCAGTCTCAGATCCTGATGATTCACAATGTCAATTCTCATATCTCAAACGGTTACTAATTTATTTCTTAACTCATTCAATGTCAGTTTCCTTACCCTTTGGCGCCTTAGAGCGCAGGGTGTAGCTGCAATAGCATACGTCAACTTCAATGGCTCTTCCGAAGCCTTCTCCTTTTCCTCCTTCCCCTTTGGGTTCTGATTTTTCTGGGCCTGAGGCTGGTACTTTTGTTTCTTGTACCCTCCTTGCCCCTGACTTTCTGAGCTCTTACCAGCACTCTTCCTCTTAGCATTCTCCTCGTCCCTCAGCTGGACGGTTATCTCAACCTTAGCAGCGGCATGATAGCACTCCTGCTTTTCCATAGTATTAGTCACTCTTATTTCTCATAATCTAAATCTTATTCATCACTTACTCAAATCTCAATCATTCTTATTACCTGCAAGGTAGTGTAACTCGTCGGCCCCATGCCGTAGCGGAGTCGATGGCTAAGCCCGCCATAGAAGCGGCCCACCAAGATCTGGTCAGAATATCCAAGACCTGGCAGAAGACGGAGTAAGGCAGTGAACTCTGAGTAATACTCGTCCACTGTCATCTTGTCCGTCTGCTTAAGCGCATCCAACTGCAAGCGCTTCTTCGTCTGGACATGGGCGGGGTAGTACTTTGCTCGTAGCAAGGCGGTGTACTGCTCCCAGCTGAACTCTGGATTGGCCACATGCTCGGCCCTCACCAGCTTCCACCAATCGCTTGCCGCCCCCTTCAGATAGAAAGCAGCTAGACGCACCTTGATCCCAGCAGGGACATCAAGGGTCTCGAAGGCGGTCTCCAGCTCGGAGATGTACGCCTCAAGCTTGGCGGGATCGGTCTCCCCCTTAAAATGAGCGGGTCGAAGATCTGCTAGACTCTTCACCCAGTTTGGTTCCCTAGGTTGTGGCGGTGGAGGTGGTGCACCCGCACCAGGCTGATAGCCCATATGCCCTAATGCGGCAGCTACGATCTCTGCGATCGTCTGCCCTCCAGGTATTCCTGAAGCATCATGACTCTGGCCGCGACCTCGGCTTCCTCTAGGACGTCCTGCCATCTGAACAAGCATAACTCATATTAGATTCGTATCCACCACTGTTTCGGTTGACGAATTTATAACGTCCGTAGACGATAAAGACGATCCACACTTATTAGTGGTCATCTGACTCTGCTCACTCTAACTTCTCACACCCTTAACCCATCACTTATTCCTTAACTTATATCCTAACTCGGTGGTTACTCATGTCCGGTATTTCTTGATCAGAGCGTAACTACGCTCTGATACCACTTTTTGTAACACCCCATCCAAAGCCAATCGTGGTTATCGCCAAACTGAACACTTAATCGAATACGTCACAGCGGAAATAAATAACACCTGGACCTTGCCACGGTCTGATCGTTAGAAGATACCGGCCTTAACATTTACAATACTTATCCAAAATACTTATCCATCTCAACACATCACCAACCACAATACTACAACCAACCGAGTACAAGTATCTTAAACATAATCTCAACCTTACATCAGTTTAATATAAACAGTCGGGTGCACAGGCGTAACCCGAACTCAAAATAAACATCCCACCCTAAGTCTAACCGCTCCTACTCTCGTAGTGCGTCCTCATGGGTCTCTTACCTGCAAGTGTAAAAATAGCCCCCGAGGGGGTCAGCACGAATGCTGGTACACCCTCTCATGGCCCCGAAGCTAACGGGGCTACGACGACTAATTGTCGATAGCATGGAAATTGATTACATACACAAGCATAATATGAAGTGCAATAATAATAACCACAGATGAACATATATAGTTCACAAACAATGAACGTCTCAAGCGTTCCCTTATCAAGTGGGTTAGTAACCCCCTCCTTAGTCCTCATTTCCTTAATCTCAGTTCCTCACCTTACCTTAATCTTAATCTCAATCTTAATCTTAATCTCAGTATACAAACCTTTCCTGGAAGGGATTGGTTGTAGCTTAATTCGAACCTGGGATTTAGGTGATCCCACCGCACCATCTTAATGCCACCTACTCTGGACGGGAGTCCACCGTAGCTGAGCCGGCAACCGGCCCTAGGCTACAAGTCCGAAGACAAGTCCTTAAGCGGAGGGCGGATCTGATTCAGATACCGTCCCCCTTTTTCCTTAGCATGCATGACCGGAGATCGGTCCCGGGTTTCCTCACTCAAGTTCCAGTTAGTAGAAATCTTAATCACCATGTGCTAGCTAAGCCTTAACGGGCATTAACCAACAACCACCAAACTTAACTCTTATTCTTAACTCAGTAAGTACTAAACTTGGTTAGTAACAATCACAAGTCTCGCGGGTTAGTGTAAAGATAACACAACACAACGAGAACAAATATATCCGGTTGCATGCTTTATCTTGTCTTAGTCATAGCAATTAAACAGATAGCACACAAGCCGAGGGACACCTCGTTAGCAAGCAGGTCACAAGAAGGATTGTACCGTTCACCGTCGATAGTTGTTTGATTATCCTTCTTCGGGGTCCCAATTCACAAACCTAAATCATTCATTCATTTTTAGGTCATTAGTTAGTTGCACCTTACTTAACTCACTTAGTCCCTAAGGATTCTCATTTAATAACCTCCCAAGTCTTACCACTTAGCTTACAAACTTAACTTTAAACATTAAAAACTTATACTTAATCTTAACTTAATTCCTTAAGTTCTTAGAGTCCTAATCATTACCACCCTACCAAAGGCATACCTCATTACCTATTACCATTCTTAGAATTCAAAATTTCTTCTTTTTTTTTATTTTTAGGTCCGACCGAACTTCCGACTGACCTTACCTAAGGTCGGTCCATTCCAGAACACTTCACCGTTTGAAAATTCTACCCCGACCGACCTTGCAAGTCCGGTCCCCAAGGTCGGTCCATTCCCGAGAGTTTCCCCGAGGGAAATTTGAGCTCGACCGAACTTGCCAAGTCCGGTCCTATGTTCGGTCGATTCCAGAGACTTAATTCCTTCACAAAATACAGGTCCGACCGAACTTGTAAGTCCGGTCCCCAAGTTCGGTCGATTCCAGAAACATTTTCCGGTAGTGTAAACTGAGCCCGACCGACCTTGCAAGTCCGGTCCCTAAGGTCGGTCGGCTCCAGAACCTTGTTTCTAAATTCCCATTCAACTCCAAATTTCTCCTCATATATCCTAATATGTTATAACCTCATTTGGGCACCTCAAATACACCTTAAGCCCTCCTTTAAACACATTAAATCATTCACCAAGATCCACCTTAGTCATTATGCATTTTCCTTGTAATAATGCTAACACTTGTAAGGTTTTCCTCTAGGTTTCTAGGTGGTGGTTCATACCTAATGTAACCATTATGCCAAATGTTTTCCTCACCACTATAACATCATCTCCCAAGCATCTTCCACCATCTAAAACTCTTTTATGCATTTTCTTAATGTTCCTTCACAACTTAAACTTCCATCCATCAACATATTGTTTCCTTCCTAGTTGTTTATCACTCAATTTCTCATCCCAACACCTTAACACACAATTTACACCACATCATCATATAGTGCTTAAACTTGAAATGTTTGGCTCTTAGGCCCTTAAATGACAATATCTTAACCACTGAATTTCCATATATATATGCCTTCAACCTGCGAATACACACAACAAGGCTCCCATTGAAATAAAATGCTTCTTGTAATTCACCTTGACGTTCTTAAACTATCTCTTTTTCTCATTTGCTCCTTAGTCACAAGTTCACAAACATAGTCATTGTTTCTCCTAGGTTTTATAACACCTTCCCAATATAAACTCTACACTAAACTCATCATATACCTAAATCCCATTACCTTAAACAATAAAACACATTAAGGTAAGTGATTTACCTTGTTCTTTTACAAGCTTAAAAAGCTTTCTTCCTTAGGTTTTTCTTTGTTCAATCTCGGTCACCAATGTGTATCTCCTTGCCAATGTTCTAAACAATGTCCAATAACTCTAATGAGCACTAAACAACACATTTACCTTAAGGAATGAAACCTAGGTTAAAAATGTGTTTTAAGATATTAAGGTAATTGTTTTACCTTGGTTTCTCAAGACAAACTTGGATATGAAGCAAGAAGGACCTCCTCTCTCCTTTGAAGAGTAGAAACAAGCTAGAACAAGGCATAAACATGGAGTTCCATGAGTATGTATTTTCGGACATGTGAAGAAAATGGTGGAAACCTAGATTTTCTTACACTTTCTTTACCTTAAGAGAATGGAGAAGCCAACGGAGTCTTCCAACTTGAATTTCCTCCTCCAATGGTGGTTTGACTTGGCACCAAAATGAAGCTCTTGAAGTTTTGAAAAGATAGAAAGAAGGAGCTTGAGCTAACTAAGAAGAATATGTATTTTATTTTGGATTTGGAGCTAAAATGAGCAAGATGTGGGCAAGGCTAGATGGAGCTAGCATGGAGTTGTTCTTCACGTTAATGGAGAAGGGAGAGAGCTTGAAGAAACCGTGGGAAACAAGAAGAATGAGGAGATGAGGAAGAGGTAAGTAAAATGTGATATTTATTTAAAAGGTAAATAGTACTTTTTGCTTTATAAGTCTTATTTGCTTTCTTAATTGCTTAATAACTCATGAAGGTGACTCACCTCATAAGAAACCGGCCCCCTTTTAATAATGAGGGTACTTATCTTTGTTGACCAAATGTCTCACTTATATAGACTATGTTATAAACTAGCTTAATTAATTCACTATTCACCCAAAACAAGGCACATTGTTGTGAAATTTTTGATTTCCCATTGATATAGACTTCCAAATGTGATACTATATAGTACACATGTTAATGAAAGAGTAATGATGGACATTTAGCCATTCAAAACTCATTTACAAGACAATTTTTCAAAAACGTGCTTTAAGACTCCTTAAAGCACATTTTATGTTTTAACTTGTTTTCAAGCTTGGTTTTCTTTGGTAATTGATTTAAAATGACCATTAGGATATTACTAAGGTCTTAGAACAATATTTGGGTACTCTCCCAAGTGTCTCCAAGCTTAGAGCACGTTTTTGCTTAAACCGCTCTTTTGGTGTTTCCTTATATTTTCTTTGATTAAAATTGTTTCTTAATGTTTCTAAGGCATTATTTAGCCTCCTTATATCTTAGTTTATCATTTAAACACCATATCTAAGTTTGGGGTATTTCATGCAGAAGATGAACCTCCAACTGTTCCTATTTCATTGGAAGAGGCTGAGGTCACAGGTCATCGTGAGTATATACGATCAGACCATAACGAGGGAATGTGGGTTGAGAGATAATGGTGTATGTAAGTTATTACTATAAAAATTTATATGAAATTAACACTCATTTATTTCTTGCTTGTATATGACCATTATGAAATGCTTAATTTAATTCAAATTGTATTTCGATCCTTGCAGGCATGGCTGATCAGGACATGGCTTATCAGGACATGGTTGATGAAGAGTTCGATTTATGTTTCCGTGAGTTCGACAATGAGCAGCAAATGGTACCGGTTCCTTCTACCGCTGCTGTTGTTGGCCCATCTACATCTGCCGCTGCTGCTGTTGGCCCTTCCATGAGTGCACCTTCTACGAGTGCTACTCAGAGACCCAGAGGTAGAGGTCCGACCCGTGGGTTGAAACTGCAGAAACCGGATCAGATTAGTCTTCTGTGGGACAAGTATGGGAGGTATTGTGGGGGCAGCAGGTCAGAGTTCGCTAGTATGCTAGGGACTCTGGCCAGATCACATTGCTGCATCAACACACATGGAAACAAGTCCCGGAAGAAGTTAAGGAGACCATCTGGAAGAAGGTGCAAAGAACTATACATGATCCCAGAAGAAGTGAAGAAGATGTTCTTTCTTTAGTGCCGACAAAGCAAATCATTCCGCCACTACTTGGTTTGAGCATTGGATCAACAGGGTGCCCCCACGTGAGCCTCCGGTAGTTGTGTACAATGGCATATCACTGAAGAGGAGGAAGGAGTTGTTGAGCGGCACGCCCCCCCGAGTTCAGGGTATGTTTGTGTGTACTCTTTTCTTAATTAATGCTCATAATGCTTTATCCCAGATTTTCTAATTAATTTTCTGTTGTACTTTCTAACAGCGAATACAAGAACAAGCACGGCAAACCGTTAAGCTAATCTCTACCCCCACACCATGGGACGAAGGGGATATGTGGGCAGCCTCGACATGTGAAAGAAGCAAGCTGGTTGCTGACACGGAGGAACGAGGATGGAAGTGAATGCCCGATCGAGGATGTCTCTGAGGCGAGGAGGGTGCAGATGTACATGCTGGGACGCCAGAAAACGACCAGCGAAGGTCAGATGATATTTCCTAATGCTGCGATGGAACAACTGGCTAACCAAATTGTAAGTATTTGAAAGTGGCTGTTAAATAATTTACTTATATACTCAAGTGTTTGTCGATCTTAAATTTAGTGTTAACTTCTTTGACAATTGGACAGTATGAAGTGGCACAGAGAGGAGAAGTAGACATACACGCTCCTCCTTCTCAAGACGATGCTCTCAATCAAATACTTGGGAAGAAGGATCACCCAGGGCGTGTTAGAGGATTTGGGGGAGAAGTACGTCAGAAGCACAAATTCCCGCCATCTGCTAGGAAGGGTCAGATGAGTGCTGCTGAAGTCGAGGTGATGGTAGAGCGTAAGTGGGCTGCTGAGCGCCAAGCTAATGAGGAGAAACTGGCTGCTGAGCGCCGGGCTTTCGAGGAGAGGCTGCAGGAAGCGTTGAATTCGATCGCACATGTGACTACACAGCAGCAGCAGCATGATCCTCCTCGACTGTCTTCCTCGTCTAGTTGTGCTCCGGCCGCTGACCCGTACCCATTTGCCAACATCCGGGTTAGCTTTGTTTAACTATTTTTCTCCTAAAATAAAGTCATTTAAATAGTATTAGATTGGACTCACTTATTTATTTCACGTATTATCTCTGTTTATTAAGGAGCAACAAAAAATGCCGTCTCCAAATACCATTAGAAGGGCACCCTGTAGATGCGGCCTACGGGACGGTGTTGCCATCAGGTCCACTCACGCTCATCAGTTTCGTACGTCTACCCCCATTCTACGCGCGTGTGACCTTGGGCCTGATCATTGATGGATTTGAGCATGCATACCTTCCAATGGCGTTTGACAACAAATGCACGCTGATCGAAGCGAAAGGAGACATAAGGCCCTGGCCAGCATGTTATATTGTTGTCAGCGATGAGGTAAGACTGTTTGACAACCATTTAGTATCTAATAAAATGCATTATTTAGCATTAAGTGTCTAATCTAATCTATTATAGATCCCTGAGCTTCCTCGCCGCGTAACCCGGCCCAGACTAGAAGAGACCAGTGCGCCGGCGAATCCTGAGATCCCTGAGCTTCCTCGCCGCGTATTCCGGCCCAGAGAAGAAGAGATCAGCGCGCCGGCGAATCCTGTCAGAAGTACAAGGGTATGTTCTAGATAAATGTTTAATGTTACTATAATAATCAATTAGTAATTATCTTTACATTTATGCTTTACTGTTTGTGTGTGAAGGATAAGAATCCAGTGAGTCGGGGTGCGAAAGGTAAGAATCCAGCGCCCGTCCGGGGTCGCACCAGGACTTCTGAGGCGCCTAAAAATAAGCTCGCACTGCCACAAAAACTTGTTAATGTTTTGGGGGCCAAGCAGATGAATCTCTACGACAAGATCATGTTGAAGTCATCTCAAACTAACAACTTCATGATGACGCTTCCAAAGTCGATGTTTCACTACGAAGAAGATATGATCACGACAATCAACTTTGAGGACATCAGAGAGATGATGTGTGGAGATTATCTGAACATTAACATTATTCAAGCTTATCTATTGTAAGTGTTCTTTCCTCATACTGTAAACACATATAGAATAAGTATCTATGAAGTTGCATTGGCTAACTTTTTATAGTACATGTGATATAATAGATGTCTGCTTGAGAGATGTGCTGAGAAGGACATGACCTCCATTACTGCGGTGTGCCCGGAGCGTTTATCGTACGACTCTGTCACTAGGGACCCGGGGAGGTTTTGTGATTACATGATTCATTGCTTCAATGTTGTTGATCAATAGAATAAATTATTCATTCTAATGCCGTATCACCAAACGTGAGTTCTGATATAAAATTACATACTAATTAGCTAACTTTTTTACCTTCATTTCTCATTTCATTTTGTATTTGACATTGTAGCCACCACTGGGCTTTGTTTATATTCTGCGCTGCCACCGCTACTCTGCTCGTTCTAGATCCACTAGGGTAGTGGACAGAATTCAACACTGAAGACTTAATCAAAGAGTAAGTTTTATTACTATTTAATTGTATGTAAGTTTTTTCAACCAAAATTAATGTACTTGTTCATTTTGCTAAACGCTTTTGTTAATATATGTAACAGTTGTTACAAAAAAACCCCACAGGGAGAGTTTGGTGATTTGACCGTCGATTACATCAAGGTTTGGTAATTCATGTATTTCATTCGTGCTGCTATTATCTTTGTACAATTGTTTTACATTTGTGAATTTTGATGATTTAGTGCTCTACCAAAAAGGACTCTAGGAGTTGCGGGTACTACGTGATGCGGTATATGTACGAGTTCTGAGCGTACTTCCCAAGTTTTAAGAATGATAAAGACAAGGTAATACGAACGCTGTCTTGTATTTAATTCTTTCGGCAGATTTTTTGTGTCTTTATCTTAATCTCATTATGTTTTCCATTCCTTTTCTTGTTGCAGATTAAAGAGCTTTTTGCCAAATTCTCGACTTATCATCCAAATGACTTGTTGCATGTCAGAGAGAGCATGTCAGTCATGTTTATGAGAATGGAGTGGTAGACTAGCTAGCTCTGATGCTGCTATGATGGATTTTGTTTTTCACAGTTTTCTGCACCGTTTTTGTACTGTTTTACGCTTCTGTTTTATGCAATTTCTTGCTGGGAGTCATCCTAGCTGTATCTACAATGTATAGGTTACACTGCTACCTTTGTAGCCCTCTGATTCTGCTAGTTGCTGCTGCTGTAACAGATTATATTTTTGGTAATGAATTGCTAGCTGCTGCTACTGTAACAGATTCTAGCTGCTATATTGAATATTTCTGTTGCAATTGTGTAACAGATTGAATATGCAATTGTTATCTCTGTTGAATATTTCTGTAACAGATTGAATATGCAATTGTGCGCAGAGAATGAATTTGCAATTGAATATTTCTGTAACAGATTTTCGATCTGGTGTATATTAGATGTTATCTCTGTTGCAATTGTGCGCAGAGAATGAATTTGTGTTGTTGGTATTTGATTCAGGTGGTTCAATTGCGCAGTTTCTGCACATTTGTTGGTCTGATGCCCTCTGTAGCTTATCTGTTACAATTCTGTCTCTGTTGCAATTATGTAGTTTTGTAAAAAAAAATAATAATAAAAAAATATTACACTTTAGATGACGGTTATAACAATAACCGTAATCTAAAGTCCTTTGGGCGCGCGCGCCAAAAGACTTTACATTATGGTTATTTTGAAAACCGTCATCTAAAGTGTCAACTTTACATTACGGTTTTACCAGTAACCGTAATGTAAAGTCAATGACACGTGGGACGGAAAAGGGCCTTTGATTACGGTTTAAAACCGTAATTAAAGACGTCGCCATCTTTAATGACGCCCGTGTAGATTACGGTCCAGAACCGTAATTATACACGGTTTTGGACCGTAATTAATGGCTCGCGTTCCACCAATGGGTATGACAGGTTCCTTTTCTAATAAGGTTGTTTTTACAACTGCCAGATCGGGTGTTACCCGAGTGTGAGAGGTCTTTCCATCTCTCTGGCGTTCTTCTCCCAACTTAATACCGTGGGTTGCGGAGGGCGGGTATGGTTGTTGTAGGTTTCCGGTTCACACGGAAGTTCCTATCTAGCGTACCTCACACGCTACACTCAACTCTTAGCCCTAAGTCTCTAATTCCTAACTCGGTATTTTCCTAAACTCGGTCTTTCATCCATCAGAGTGATACTTCGCTCTGATACCACTTTTTGTAACACCCCTACCGCTAATTTCGTCATTACTGTACAAATACTTACCTTCGTAGCGGATGATACATACACAACGACGGGTGTACAATGCCGCTAGTTACCCACGTGACTAACAAGGCATGCTACATTACTACATACTATCGGTCTGATGACATGAATATACCGAGTACTCTACACAATACATTACTTTCTCTTGCATACTCAACCATAATTCAATTACAACTCCAATACAATACTATACCGAGTCTACTACAATCCTTAAATTACCGATACAGTTTGGACCTCCAAATTCACATTATAATTCGAATACAAATCCTATAATTAAACTACCCATGCTTACATAGCATCCCTGTCGTACACTCTCGAACGGCGGTCAGCTTCAAATACCTGTAAAAATAAAAAACGACGCCCCTAGTGGGTCAGCAAAATTGCTGCATATGAAATTCGCATATACCGCGTGCTAACCACGGTACGCCGACTACTTTGGGTCGGATATTCATGGAGTTCATTTCACATTCATACATACATACTATTTCTATACCACTACAATCAACAATACTTACTTACATATACAAGGTTCGTTACCTACCAATGGAGCCAATTTGTTAGTCAACCGTTCATTTAGTTATTCGTTCATCCGGTTTCATCGGATGCTCTCTTTCTCCTTGCTCGGGTTCACAAAGTTTGCACCAGCTTAATCTTACTTACTCGTTGTTTTAATCACACTACGCTCAATACCTTACTCATTATTTACTCATGCTCCACTCAGTACTCACTACTACTATTACTTACTCTTACTCAGTACTCATCACTTACTCTCGCATACTCAGTACCCATACTCTTCTCCTTACTCGTACTTACTCATTGCCCAGTACTCATTACATACTCATACTTACTCATTACACAATACTCATTACTTTACTCATACGTACGCAATACTCAATACTCATTACTTTTGGCCTCTTGGCGGAGTCATACACAAGGCTCGCCACCGGGCCTACAAATTCAAAGGCTATACACTTAGCTCCTCAAATATACTATGTCCATTCTTACCGGATCATTCGAATTCCCAACACTCCTCTCTCGGAGTATCTTACAATCTCATGGATTAGCCTAGAAGTATCTCTCTCGATAACCTCCACTAGCTTAGGGAATTACCACCGCCTAGTATTCTCAGATTTAAGGGTTTCCATAACGTATCGAATACTCTCATGTTCGGGACATTACTTACATCAGTCGGGTCCTCTCATAGTGGGTCGACTAGTTACTAAGGGGTTTGAAGATCGCTCATCATTCCTTACTACTCTCATGGTTCATGACTTGCACCAACATTAATTCCTCTAATAGGGTTTATTTATATACCTCCCTAATTATTGTTTTTGTGGATTGTTTCATTTCGGTTTCTAACCATTATCGGGAGTTTTCTACTCCCCCTACTCCCGTGCACTCCCTCACATTCTAGTGAGTTCATTGGTTTGCGTTCCCGTTTGTTGGTTCATTAGTTTAGTGCCTTTCTACATTTCCGTTAGTTCACAACATGACTCGTACTACGAGTCACTAACAACAAGACTCATCTATGAGTCGGTCTACGTACTACGTGAAGCCACACAATCAATCAAGAAGGATTAGCTCATACAACATACAACAAGACATACACTAAAAGGCAATAGACCGTTTTCATGCTTTAGTCTTGATTAGCCGGCATACAGCACACAAATCAACATAACTCGGTTAGCATACGGGGCATGAGAAAATCATACCTTACACCGGGGTTAGCTTTACCATGTGTTCCCTTGTTCCTTGGTTCACACTTGTTCCACTGGTAATGTTTCAAACATGTTATTAATTTTTTTGATAATTTGTGCCTTTTGGCCATTTTATTAAATGATTCCTGGTAAACCAGGAGGATGGGTTTAAACGGGCCTCATTAAAACCTTGCTAAGCAAAACCCAGTGGGAAAAAGCTCAGCAAGGAAAAAGAGTACCCACCACATCCGATTACAACCTCTAGCTAGCATAAAGAAAAAAACAACAAACACACGCACCATAGTTGCAGCAAAAGAGGAAACACACACATCTAGGCTATAGATAATCCTTTAAAGACACCACACCAACAAATCTATCACATGATAAGGGAAAGTCTTTCCACCAAGTCTTAGTCCATCTCCACACCCCAAGCTTAATACGTATCACTGTTCTTTCATTTGACGGGCTCTCTTGATTGAATATCACGTTGTATCTCATTTGCCACACATGATAAACACCATAACATAAGGTTGACCGCCACATACGCCTCGCTTTCTTGCCCAGTAACACAGAGAACCACGCCTTATATGTGTCCCCCGCATGCTGTTACAGCACAAGGGGTAGGTTCTACCATCTCGACAGACTAGTCCAGATACCATACACACGCGGACAGAAGAAAATAACGTGCTCAAGGCTTTCCATAGCTATATTGCACCATGGGCACAGACTTTGTCCCAACGTTATGACATCCTTTTCGAACAGGACGTCCCTAGTTACTAATCGTCTCATGACCGTTAACCATAGGGTCATTTCTACCCGAGGTTCACAGAAACCACGCCATATATTTTGGAAATCAATATCCTCGAGCTCACTGGCGAGAGCAGATTCATCCCGCATCAATACTGAACCCATGTCCCTAGTCAACGTATTTTTATTCCCATCAAACCATTCACATGTGTCTGGCAAGTTCATACGTGGCTCCCGTGCACAAATGAGTTGGCGCATCTCTCCTGCTAGCTCCTCCTCATAAGTAAACAAGTTTCGCCGCCAACGTAGCAGCCATGCCCATTCGCCACTGCTCCAAACACCCATGTCGGCAATATACTCATTCTGTTGCAGACTGAGATTGAATAATCTAGGGAATTTGTCCCGTAGCACCACGTTACCTGCCCACCGGTCCCACCAAAATTTTATTGCTTTTCCATCATTCAATGCCACTGTAACATTCTCTTCCAGTATTTTCTTGACATGTTCATTACTCTCTGTAGCGCGTATGATTGCCGTCCACAATCCCCGCATGCGACACCTACTACCATCCAACTCACCCGTGTGCACACCATCACGCTCATTATATATGGACTTTATAGTTCGCTTCCAGAGAGAGTGTTGGTGTTGGGAGAACTTCCATCTCCATTTGGTTAAGAAAGCAAGGTTTTTTAGTTGGAGATTTGAGAACCTAAGGCCACCCACCTTCTTCGGTCTGGTAAGCTTCGCCCAAGCTACCGGCGTCACGAATTTCTGTGTATGCTTACCCCAAAAGAACCGTCTCTGTAGAGATACCACTTTCTTCTGCACCTTCTTCGGTATTACAAACAGGCTCATATAATAGGCAGGCACCGCATCAAGCACAGATCGAACAAGCGCCGCTCGACCCGCTTTTGACATACTGGTAGCTTTCCATGTGGACAGTTTCAGTTCTATCTTTCTGATGACTGGTTCCCACGTAGCCATCTTCCTGGGGTTTGCCCCCAGAGGGCATCCTAGGTAAGTTGCTGGAAGTTGGCCCACACTGCATTTGAAGATTCTCGCTGCAAGTTGGCTCTCACCTGGGCTTGTGTTAAAGCAAAATACCACAGACTTCTCTAGATTGAGCCCAAGACCGCTCATCTCCGCAAATAGGAGAATGATTCTATGAAGAGAAGTGAGTTGGTCCTTATCCATGGGACTGAATAACATGACATCATCCGCGAACTGTAAATGAGTTATTCTAACCTGCCTCGCTCCTACTAGGAGTCCCGAGAATTCTTGTTGTTCCACCGCTTCTTGAATCAACCAGTTAAGTGCTTCAGCTATGACCACAAACAGAGAGGGGGAGAGTGGGTCCCCTTGCCTGAGTCCTCGACTAGGCGAGAACGGTTTCGTCGGAGAGCCATTTACTAGTATCGAGATCCGCGAGGTTGTTACGCATTCCTTCATCCAGGATTGCCATTTACTACCAAAGCCCATGCTGTCCAACATCTTAGCTAGGAAATCCCATGAGGCGCAGTCATAAGCCTTCCTGAGGTCAAGCTTAATTAGCACACCTTTGCCTCTGGTCTTCCTTAGCCACGAGATAACTTCATTAGCTATAAAGGGTCCTTCCAGGATACTCCTACCCTTGACGAAGGCAGATTGTGTTTCTCCAATTATCTTTGGCATGACGGTACTAAGTCTTTTGGATAGGAGTTTAGCTATTACCTTATATTGGCATCCTACCATGCTAATCGGGCGGTACTCTTCTAGACGTGATGCATCCACAATCTTGGGGATCAGGGCTATCCATGTGTTGTTGAGCCCTCTTTCTAGTTTTCCAGTCACAAAGAAAGATCGGATGTCATTACCAAACTCAGCTCCAATCACATGCCACATATTCTTGATGAAATTCATGTTATAACCATCAAAACCGGGCGCCTTCGAACCGTCACATTCCTTGACAACATTCCTGATTTCAGCCAACGTTGGGATGGTCTCTAGGCTGTCTGCATCGGCCCTTGAGAGTCTAGCATGGGTATTTGTTGGTGGTCTCACACCCGTATACCTCACTGCCTGAAACAGCTTGGCATAGTACTGAATAATATGAGTAACAATATCAGAAGGGTTATCGAGAATACCATCATTTGTTACCAAACACGTGATCTGTTTCCTTTTACGATTTAATGTGGCTCTTCGGTGAAAGTATTTGGTATTCCTGTCTACTTCTTTGATCCACTTATCCCTAGAGAGCTGCCGCCAGTATACTTCATTGGATCTCTCAGCCTTCTCCAGTCTTTCAACCGCATGGATTCTGTCTGCTTCTAATTGCACAATACCAGTATCATCCTCCAGTTTGCCTTCAATTTGTTTAACCTCCTTCTTAAGGTCAGCGAGCTGCCTTGTTATATCCCCGAATGTCTCCTTATTCCAACTTCTCAGCACCCCTCTCAGACCTCTGAGTTTACCATGCACTGTCATCTTGGGTAGTTTTATCCAGGCCTTGCGGACAACTTCTTCAAAGTTGGGGTGGTCCAGCCACGCGTCGATGGAGCGGAACGGCTTTGGCCCCCAGTCAACTTGTCCCGTCTCCAAGGCTAGTAGCCTATGGTCTGAGATCAGCCATCCACTAGATGTAAGTTTCACGTCTGTGAACTGAGCAAGCCATTCACTGCTTGCAAACATTCTGTCAATCTTGCTCAAGGAGCTGCCTCTTTTCCAAGTATATTTCGCATCTGTCAGCTTGATCTCTATCAGCTCCATTTCGTTGACCCACTCTCGAAACTCCCTCATACCTTTATTGCATCCAGTTATACTAGCGGGTCTTCTCTCTGTTGATGTGAGAATTTCGTTAAAGTCACCCATGACTAGAATGGACTGCTGCCACATACCTCTTGCTTGTAAAATATCATCACATGTACGCTTTCGTTCCCTGATGTCGCATGGGGCATACTACCAGTATTGCGTACACGTACCCCATTACCCGATCTCTGATATCCATCATTATCCATCGCGACCCCTTTTCTGTCTTGATGACTTCAATCTCCTCTTCGTCCCATAACACTATAATCCCTCCCGATCTCCCTTGTGGTTTTACTTCATCCCAAGACAAGCTAGCTTTCTTTTTACCCCAGAATCTGGGAATTTTTTTACCCATCGCATCGCTCTGTTTTGTCTCCACTAGACCCTACATTGATAACCTCCTTGTACGTATCTCCTCCCGTATTTGACTTTCCTTCCTTTTTGGTCCCAATCCTCTTATATTCAGGATTCCAAGTGTCACCATCTTGACTCGGCTAATCCTGAGTATACTGCTGCAACTGGCTTTGGAGATTCTCCCTGGTTAAGGATGGGTTAGGTACATGACAGCCTAATTTCTGAAGTAGGGCCATGCATTGATCTACCTCTGCTTCTACGTTGATTATAGCCCCACTTTCATCTCTTGCTAGAAGTGTGTTTATTTCTTTGGATGGGGTGTCGTGGGTTAACTCCACACCCAGACTGATTCCATCTACTTTCCCCAGTGATTTTTGCTGTTCACCCGTTCCAGAGTCTTTTCCACGTAGTGCCTCACCCCCGAGATCTTCCTCTTCTATTTCTTCAAGACTGTCATTTTTAATTCTGTCTTGTGAGATTTGCGTGGCATTAGCTTTCGTTTGATGTATTTGAGTTTCTGTCACTTCTACCAAGCTTCTTTCCTCTATAGTAAACGGATGAATATTTAATACATCCTCATCCTTGTCGTTTCCACATTGCCCATTTCCTGCTCCACTATCTACTGTAGGGGAGAATAATGCTTTCCCTAATCTCCAGTTGGTATTTTTTAATCCTCCTTCTTCGTTTGTTGTAGGCGCCGGCGCCCCCTGTAAGCTTTCCCCATAATTTATCCCAGGGCTTAAAGCTTGTGCCGATCTGTCCTCAGCAACCCATGCCACCGAGTCTGCCACTATATCATCCCTCTTTTCTTTCCCTGCATGCGTAACCACAGGGAATATTTTATTTCCCAATTCCCTTAATCCCGTCATTAACCACCGATTACTCGTTTCATCTACTTTATACATGTTCTGCGCCACTCTGTTTTGTCGGTTTGGACTTTGTCGATCCGGGCTTCCATGAGATGTTTGTGGGCTTGCAGGCGTTCCTTTGGCTGCCCATGAGTCGCCTTGTTGCCTAGGTTTAATCCGAGTTGTTGACGTGGCTGAAACATGAGTCATCCGGATGATGCTCTCATCATTCTCGCCGTTCACCTGCATGCCCCCTGGACTTGAGACTTCCACGATACTAACTGAGAATCTGTCACCCTCAATATTCACCGCGATTTTCTGATTTATGAACTGTAATGTTGAGGTTTCGATCTGGACCAAAACTTTTGCGTTTACGAGGAAAGAATTGTCATCCTCCTTAGTTCTGATGACCTCACCCACCGTCTGAGCAATTGCGATGACGTTCTCTTTGTTCCAGGCGTGAATGGGGAGTCCTCTGATGACCACCCAAGTTTTTCTTTTTTCAACTTGGTCTCCCTTTTCCCACCGCCTGAGGCCTATCCCGTCGATCACTTTCTCTCTGTATCTATCCGTGGACTCAACCTCTTTTGCTTCTCTCTCGTCGTTGAATATCAAGAGGAATTTCTTTCTGGAGAACGCCAGAAGGCCAGTCAAGTTTGGCCAACTTTGTTGGAATAGTTCCAATGCTTCACTTGCGCTTTTATCTTCCTTTAGGGTAGCAACTACGCATCTCTTTAGGCACTCCTTCATTTTCTCGTCCGATTTCACAGAAATCGACAGCCTGGATAGTGCATGCTCATGTCTCTTCCTGTCATCTTCCTTCGGCATCCACGTACTTCTACTTGCTGGCGCTCTTCTCTTTGTATCTCTTTCCCAGTTCCTTCGGCTTTTCGTACCTTGGAATTCCATCCTTAGTCTCAGCCTAAGGCCATAGAAGTTCCACCCTTGGAGCCCTCTGATCACCTTCCTTGCGTCATCCACGTCTTTCAGATCAACAAATGCACATACATTTAAAGTACTTCTCCTCTCCTTTCTACTAACAAAGAGTCGGGACCATTCTGCGAATCGGCTTATCAGCCTCCCTAGCTGGTAATCAGAACCTTTTCTATGAATGTTGTCTATAAATACCGTATTGACGTTCTGTCTCCGACTGGGCTCCTCTCTATCTATTGTACCTTCCTTTGCTCCTGTTATTGGTGTATGCGCTACTACTATTGCTTGCCCTGTCGAACTTGTACCGTGCTGTGCCTTTACTATATCTCTGCTTCCCCTGAAATCTTGAATTTGTGTTCACCTTGATGACCCCGCACTCCTCATGTTGACTGGTCGAGGGGGAGTGTAAGGAGCTCAGCAGCGGCGGGGACGCGGTGTACATGGTGAAGATTGGTGGAGGATGGGACACGACAGGGAGGATTCAGGAGAGAGGTGGGAGCGTCTCATCTTTTTTCGTGATTTTCACAAAAAAAAAAATGTTATTAATGCTATGCTCATACGGTACATCAATAACTACTACTCCCGTACTTACCCCGTTGTCCCGGTATACTTAGTTTCACTTATGTCAAATTATGTCCTTACTTCTCACTCTTTTCCCACACTTGTTTACACTTCTTAGGACCTTTAAATATCACCAAACAAGGCCTTAACAACTTATAAAATCATTACCAATCAATCCCCCATCATTTAAACCCTAAAAATCACATTCTACAAGTTTTCGGGGGTGGTCCGGGACTTGGTCCGGACCCAAGGTCCCGGACCCTTCATTCTGTGTACTCTAGGCCTAATTTAACACCCTGGTCCGGACTTGGTCCTGGACTAAGGTCCCGGACCAATACCTGGTTTGAGTCTCGACCATTTTTCTGATGCGGTCCGGGACTTGGTACATATCCTAAGTCCCGGACCCTGCTAAAAACTGTTATTGAGGTGATTTTTCACCCCCCTAATCAATCCTTAAACCACCTTCAAACTTTCCCTTATCTTTCCACAAGTTTCCTACATAATTAATCACCCTAAAACATGCTCTAAACCACTTCAAATCCTTGGTCCAATCCATACTCAATTACTTACCCAATTTCTACAAATTTCCATTCTCATTTCTATAACTTACACACATGTGCATTTCTACACTTTCCTTTGCTCTTTGCATCTTTTCCCTAACTTCATTTACCATACCAATTCATTTCTAGACATATGCACAACCTATACCCAAGCAAATCTCCATCTTCAAGGTTACAAACACTAACTCTTTCTCTTGTTTTTCCAATGCATTTTCACATGCTATTTGCTACAGATTTTACTTTCTTATATCCTCATACCACAACTACCATTCCATGGTTACTAAGTATCTCTACTAACACCAATACACACCTTGGTTCTCCCATTCACCAAGTCATTCTTAATGCACAATTCCTACTAAAATTTCGCCAGAGTTCACCTACTTTTCTTATATCCACACATATCCTTTCTCTTCAAATTCATCCCTATCCTAGCCAAACCAAGGGTTCTACCAGCACACATACAAAATCTCAATACACCAATACTTCCTCAACTACAACTACAACACATACATCATTACTACTCCTCAACCCACCATACTAATACATATACACAGTTTTATTGGCTCTAAGGCCTACAATCCAAATACAAGCTCATGAATACTCCAACTTCCACAACTACAATACTAATACAATAGTTTAGGTTCTTTATTTGTGCACCCATTCCCATTACTCTAATGCATTAAAATTAAGAATTAAGAACGAGCTCTTACCTTGAGCTTATATTTCCTTCTCTCCTTTTCAATTCTTCTCCTCTCTTTCTTGCACAAATCGGTCACATGGGGAATGGAGTTGCCAAACTCCACTCCCTTCCCCCAAGCACACAAAACAAGTATAATTAACATACTAACCCTTGAATTAATGCTAGTTCATGGAAATGTTTAAAGCAAGTTTTCTAGGGTTTACCTTTGGGGTGTTTTAGGAGGGGTTTTAGCCCTTGGTTCAAGAAAGAGAAACCACCACCATTGCAAGGTGAAATTGATGCTCAAAAGAGAGAGAAACAAGGCATTACATAGGGCCAAAATCGGCTACCAAAACAAGGTGGAGAAAACTTGAATCTTTTATGGAGATTTTTACCTTAATGGAAGAGAGACTCCAAGCTTTAATTTGGTACCACTTTCTCTTCAAATGGGAAAAACACATGGAGATGAACTTTCTCATTTTGAGATTTTGAAAAGAGAGAAGTGTAGAGGATGATGAGGGGAGTAAGAATATGTAGTTATTTTTACATTTGGAGCTCACATGGAGGTAGAGCATGGAAGAGAAGAAGGGAAGCCATTGTTGTTGTTGGGGGAGCTCAAAATCGCCAACCAGCAGAGAGAGGAGGGAGAAATCGGCTGGGTGAGGAAGGAGGGACGTGAGAGACTAACCAGGCCCGTTTTCCGGAATTTTCTCGTTTCTTTAATTTTATTGGTTATTAAGCTTCCATTAATGCTTAATTACTGTCATTTAATGATTTATAATTTTTACGGGTTCCTTTGACCACTTAAAATCACGTTTTGGGTTTTCTTAAAAAACGCGTGCTAAAGGTCTATTAGCGTTTTAATACATTATTTGGTTCCGTTTTCTTCGAGAGTTGTTCCCATATATTATTTTGGTCTTATTAAACCTTAGGAATCCACATAATACGCTAACCGAGGTCTCATACCTCCTATGGTTATTTAGCGCTTATTTAGCGTTTTTCACTATTTAAGCGTTTCTTTATTTCTTTTGGATTTGTTTTCCTTATCCAAATTACTTAGGCAGTATTAGGCCCTTAAATACCATATTAAAATATTTTAATCACTATATTTAAGTTCGGGGTATTTCACGACCAAGTAGTCGGCGTACCCCCGTTAGCACGCGGGGTATGCGAATTTCATGTCAACAATATGCTGAGACCCTTGGGGCGCTGTTTTTACTTGCCAGGTACCTTGAAGCCGAAAACTGTTCGAGAGTAGGACAGGATTGTTACTTAAGCACGGGTAGTGGATTGAGAAAAATTTATATGATGTATTAATGAATTGTAAGTCCGAAATGTTCTCAGCAGTCTTGAGAATTGTAGAAACTCAGTATAGCTTTGATTTGAGGATGTATTGATATTTGAATCGGTAAAGGATTGTATATAGTTGTATTATTTGATTGCTCGGTATAATTATTTATCAGACCGATACTGTAATTAGAGTTTTGTATTGGATTTGGCCTTATTAGTCACGTGGGTGACTAACGACATTGTATCACCCACCGTTTGTAAGTAAATTTCCACTGTGTGTTGTTGGTAAATGAGACAGTTTAGGGGATAATGATTGGATTAGCAGTAGGGGTGTTATTAAAAGTGGTATCAGAGCGTAGTATCGCTCTGATGGTTGAAATACTGAGTTTAGGAAAATAACGAATTAGGAATTAGAGACTTAGGGCTAAGTATTGAGTGTAAGCGTGTGAGGTACGCTAGTTGGGAACTTCTGTGTGAACCCGAAACCTACAATAACCAAACCCGCCCTCCACATCCCCCGTTGTAATGTTGGGGAAAGAACGCTAGAGACATGGAAAGACCTCTCACACTCGAGTAAAACCCGATCTGCCAGTTACAAATAAGCCTTGTAAGATGAATAATCTGTCATATGGTAGATTCCAAGAACTAGAAATCCCGAAGATGGTTCCTATTTGAATGACAATAACCACACTTAACGGTAGAAGATTGAAGATCCTAAATATAGGATAATGAAATTTATGGAACCATGGGGCGACGTGCTTCACAGTCGTGAGAACCATGTGTAGCCAACAAGAAGAAAACCACAACCGCTCAATGAAGCGAAAAAGGTGGGATAATAAAACCTGAGACAAGAGAGTCTACGGACAGCAAACATTTGATAATACCATCAACGGCATGCTAACCGACTAAGGAATTAGTCAAGGTTGGATAACTCCAAACCTACAACGCCAAGAGGCCATAATACTCGGATAACATAGTACAGACAACTATGAGAAGATTCATGAAACGTACACCAATAGGACTACGACTTAGTTCCTAAGGACAAGTCAAATCTCTATAACCACAGTACAAATGTGGGAACAAGCAACGGAGCAAGGTACACGGGGAACCCCAAAGATCGGGAAAGCCTTGGATTAAAGACAACCATGTCAAGAACACTGAGAAGTTACTCAGAAGATTGATCACTAATATCCAAAGATCATAAGAAGATCTAATAAAACCACTAAATTCAGATGGAAACAATACCATAACCGGTATGTGCTACCCTGAAAAACAACCTACCCGCGCACTTGCCAAGGCAAGTGCAGCAAAAGCAGGACTATTTGGAAAACCATTAACGACCAACAAGTACTTACTAAAGTACCACCATGCCAGGGAAGCAAATATAGGATCACCAATCCTAAGAACTTAAAGAACGAAACCTTGGAAAGGTCTAACGGCCCGACCATCGTCTTAAAGGAGCATACCAGTCAGCGAGAAGCTGGACTTGGTCAGGACCTCAGACAAGACAACACCGTGAAAATTTTCTTTCAAACACAAAATTTTCTTTTAAACCTAAATTCTTTTAAAAACCAAACCAGAAAACCACGGTAAGTTATCATAGAATGATACAAGAGGAGTTGACAACAGAATACTTCACCTAGGCGTGTGACGAGCACTACGAGTATACCAAAACGTGATATGGGACGATCGCACTCCGAAGGAGCCTGTGGGCCTGACAGACCCTTTTTGTGAGTTAGTCAGGTAAGTGGTGATGTGTCAATAAGGTACCCCACGTATGTATACAAGTGGTGTACGAAAACAGGAAGTAGTCAACTCCGTTCTACGGATAGTGAAGTAAATGCAAACCAAAACAGTTGGACACCTCGAACGATCGAAGAGCTCAGATAAGCTCACAAGCTAAAGGAGTCAAGAACTCACTCCAGGAGGATGATTAAGAGTTAACAAGCACGAGAAGCACTAATAATTGAGTAAACACAGTGGATATGTCTCAAGAGTCTTGAAGTAAATGCATGAAATTGCCGGAATGAACACCCAGTCTAAGCCCGGTAAGGCAAATACCTAACATGAACACGTCAATGTTCAATGGACAAGGTAAAATACCCAGAGTGATCATATAAGGTACCGGAGAATACCATTCATCACCGAAGAGGATATCAAACCAGTCAAAAACATAAGAGAAACCTTCATTGTCTACTCCAAGAACGGGAGACGTTATAACCCCAAAACGGGACAATTTGAAGTCCAGAACCACAATGCAAAGTGAACTGAACATACTCAGAATGTTAGCCAAACGTAATGGCATACCCAACAACACCCAGGAGCAATCCTTGAAGGGTGTCGAACTAAATGTCGTGATAAAACATATGAATTAGAATGAACACTCGGTTAGAACACCGAAGGGATCCCACTTGACAGGGGATACCCTAAATTGACAAATGGTACCGACCAATATCTATATACCTAAACGAAGGCCTCCAACAAATGGAAGTGTGATGTAATGACTTTATCACGGAGCCCAATATTACCTTCAAACCAATTGATGGTGTACGAAGAAATAAAATATGGAAAGAAATGCTTGTAAACAGCCTAAGATGAGCCGAGCTCTAGGCAACGTGCTAGTGAGCCATGGACCCGCTACATTACATAGATACAATGATTGCAAAACCTAGTGAGAACCATAAGGAGAATTGTCGGTGATGGCACCAATAAAGGTTGCTTAATAACCAACGTGCAGGGATACCCATCGTTAATGTGTGACTGCGAGAGCGGTGAACACGTAGACTCCTAGAAGAGGATGTCGGCAGTAGATGTCTAAAAATGCACCTCTTTCAGAACTACTAAGGTAGTGAAGCTTGAGCGGATAATTACTGCCAAACAATATTTGGAACAAGATGAAACTGAAGGATACTTTGATGGCAATTGGTAGGAACCGGATGAGTAGTCGGTTATAAAGTTGTAACGCTCTAGGAGCTCAGAAACAGAAAGAATAATATATTCTATAATAAGCCAAGTAAATGGCGAGCCATAGTACGAATGGCAAAAATACATGAGTAGAAGCTAATGTAACAGCGGATGCCATGTAAACCAATACTGTAGAGTCAGTAAGAACACGGTGCGCAACAAGCGACCAAGTTATGTGAAGAATCACATAATGACATAGAGATGTTAAACAGGAGATGGTAGACAGACCGGGCAACAAGCCAGGAGTCTACACCATATGATGAAGGACCTTACAATGGAGGCAAGGTTCACTCCTATTGCAATTGCATAAGGAACTAGAAGCAAACCCTTGATGAATCAATCGATAAGCGAAGTAATACACTTTGGGAAAAAGTACCCAATTGATAGATAATCAATCGTACTGGATACAGAAGTTTTGTGTACACTACAATGAACATGGCACAAGCCAGTTAAGTGAAAATTTAGAAACCAACCGTGCGGCCTAAGGCCCAAGAAGCACGAAGGGTGTGGGACTCACTACTAAAAGGAAATATTGTAGGGAAAAACTATATATATAAAAGAATAAAATAATAAACTAAACCTACAACCCTACTACGGGTAGCAAATAAAACCCGGTCGGAGTATAGTGTAAATATATTACGACCGAGAGTATCAAACCCAAGGGACTTATAGAAAACTAGTCCTAATCCGGGCAAAAAGCCTATTCTAAAACAGGGGGGAAAGGTAAATGTTGAGTCTAAACTAAGAAAACTAAATAAACTAACTTTGATTCAGGAATATATCAATGCAAGAGTATCTTATGACCAATGATCAAGGGTGGCAAGTCTCAAAAAGAATTTAGTCTCGTAAAATGAATGTGCCGGGTTTGCTACCGGACCTCCGCTACCTAGCAGACTCAAGGCCTTGAATGTGCCGGACATCTTCCATCTGACACTACATCCGGCACCGTTCATTTCGTAAATAACACTTCCAGATTCGGGTCTGATAAAAGGAACTCAATATTCATACTTGCATTGTGCATAGCTAATGCCGCGAATACAAACATAATAATGGGGAAATAAGATATTAATCCTAAACCTTAGGTCTTGATGCCTGCTTTTCAGAACAACAAACTTAAAGATTACCAAAATCCTAATCTATCATATTCTAGTCATGTGAACATTAAATAGGACTTAGAGATAAGAGAATAAGTAGCTAATTCATTCTACTTGTAAGAAGATTAGAACTTGGATTAAGAACTTGAAAATTCCATAAATGATCATAAGAGTTTTACAAGGAAGTCTTCCCTAACCAAAAACCTAACAAAGAATTCTACATCACCATCCACATAACTACAAGAAGAGAATACAAAGGGGGAGAAGGAGATGTTCATAGCCTTAACCCGACAAGGTCTTCTTCTTCTTGCGTGGATGGATCCGTAGACTTCTTTGGACACCAACAATGGAGTGTGGGCGGAATTTAGAGTAATGAATGGAGTGTAATATGATGTTGAAGTGTGTTGATTGATGCAGACTCTCGGCCTATTTATAAGCCTCATTTGTGTCTATTGCAGGGTGTCATGCCGAATCAGGAGTAGCCGGCACATGTGGAAAACGTGTCAACTGCTCAACGGTCGAAACCGCCAAATCCGTGCGAAACAGTACATATGCCAGGTAGGAGATACCCGACATCATACCCGGCACCAGCCAAATCACCAACGGTCAATAACTGCTATCGCTTGGTCAACCAGGGCGACTCTTTACTTATGCCGGATGGAATGTACCCGACATTAGGTCCGACAGAGCCTCTTTTTTGATCTATGTTTATGTCGTGCAGAATTCATCCGGCATGGAGTCCGGCATCAATTGAATTTCTGCCTAGAGATTCGTTCCTTTCATAGAAAACACATAAAACATAAGACTGAACAAATAATACATTTAAATACATAATATAGCATAAATAAACTCTATATAACCTAATTTAGATAAATATAACTCTAAATGTAGTGCATAAAATATGATAAGTCTGCGGCTTATCACACACCAACAATCACAAGAAGTGAATTCCACCGGAATAAAGCGGAAAAAACTTATGAAAGTCATAAGGACCGATGCATAGAAAATGCAAGGTTATACAAGTAAAGAACACTTGTACCGAACAAGATAAGTAGGCATAATTTAGAAGCCACCAACAACAGAGGAAGCACTACATACTAAGTAGTGGCTCAACCACAACCGAAAATAAGTCGGAGGAACCTAGTGAATAATCACGGAAGTAAGCAGCAGAATTTACAATAGATTTCCAAAGACCTGGATAGGAAATCTGAAACTCATCAAGTTCGGGTACGGTAAAGGAATACCATGCTTGATTGAGAAACCATATTCCCAACATAAAAATCTATAATAAGGTGATGTATAACACATTAAGGATAACAAGAAGTGCGAACAACCCTAAGTTATCAGGGTCGCGCAGTAGAAGCTAGTGGGCCCAAGACTCTAAGGTTTAATACACCTAGTGAATGAAGGGCTAATTACCAACGCCTTCAAGCCTCTTAGGGTAGAACCGAACCCGGTTAAGAGTTGAACAACTCCAATGAAAATTCTTAATGTAGGGACTAACCGGCAATATGGGTAGGACCTTTTGATCAAGGAACATTGTATGATAGACCGCATGGAAGCTGAAATACCCCATGATGGCGGAACGCCTTAAACCAATGTCCAATGTTGACACATGGTAGATTATGTGGGCATAATCCCTTTTTAAGGGGGGTAGAGCGAAAACCGCGAAGTGTATGTTTTACGTGATAAGTGCCTAAACTATAATGCGCATAGCGCAAAAGAATTTGTTTTGATGATTGATACTCATGTTACATAAACATTTGTATTCAATCATTGTGTAAATATGGTTATTTGTGAGATTAGAAGTGGAAAGGTGTAGAGAAACTCCAGGGGAATGAGAACTCTGATTGGTAATAGTGTGAAATATGAGTTGGTATGAAACCGGTGTTGAGAAATGAATATGTTTGGGAGATATGATGAGAATAAATCGGTATGAAACTGATGGTGAACCTAGTGGGAATTAAGTTCCCTAGGTGACTTGATTTGATTTTATTTGTGAATGATTGGAGGATAGAAAACGAATTGGAGTTAAAATATGTATTGAACTTCTTAGGTAAAGTACTTGGATATAACTTGAGCAATAATCGATGAGATGATTAATAAGTGAAGAAATGAATTCTAGAAATGAGAAAATGTATGTCTTGGTGATTATGACTAGTAAGATTAAAAAGATAGAAGATGAAATAATGTTTGACTATTTGATTGGGTGAAAGAAGGTGAGAGGTGGAACTTGATTTGCTAGCGATCAAGGGAAATTGAACATAAATTGGGGTGAAAGGATAGTTCAACACCAATGCCGATCACATTGGGGTTGAATGACTCTTGAAGCTCTTTATAAGTGGTCACAGTAAGAACACTAGTAATAGGTGTGTAGTTATCACAAATTGGAATTTGGAGTTGTATGGAGTTTTCAAAATGAATTTGTAAACTGATTTGGTACAAATGATTTTCTTCAAACTTGAGAATGAGTACCGGTTTTGAAAACGCTCCCACGGGTGCTAGTTGGACCTTCCCATGGCTAGGCACCGGTATCGGGTCGAACCCGGAAAATAAGGCTAGTGTGAGCCGGTGGGAGTGATGATTAGTTTTGAAACCGCTATCACCCACCGTGGCTACGGCCTTAAATCTTAACGACCGGTTGAACGGTAGGCGTGTGTTTTGTATTTTGCCAAGGGCAGTAGTAGGATATGAGTAGTCCTGTGTTGGGAGAGTACCCAGAGTGCCCGAGGATCTCTAGTTGTGCAAATGAATTTGATCAGAATCAAAGGACCGTAGGGCTAGAGAGGTGTAAGTGCCCAAAGTCATGACGGCCGTGAACCCGAAAGCATAAGTGTTCAAACGTGACCGGTACCTGAGGGATCACTCGATATGGGGGAGGAATGAGTGCCTAATTATCTTCGGATGGACCCCTATGGAGAGGTTGGAAAAAGAATACTTTTGATTGTTATGCATGCAGTGACATGTTTTTTTGGATGTGTGGTATGCATCGAGTTAGACGTTGGAGTCTGTGAGGTTATATAGAGGTTATAGCCTTAGCATAGAATACCTATGTCACTATCTATATTAGATTCACCAACTTTGAGGGCAAAGTTCTTTAAGAGGGGTAGATTGAAATACCCTGAACTTAATTACGGTGATTAAATTATTTAAATATGGTATTTGAGAGCCTAATAGTGCCCAAAGTAGTTTGGTAAAGAAAATAAATCCAAAAGAAAAGAGAAAACGCTTAAAAAGTATAAAACGTAAAAACGAGCGTTACATGACCATAGGAGGAATACGACCTCAAAAAGGGTCTTTTTGGATTTCCAAGGCTTAATAATTTCTAATTAATACACGGGAACAATTTCTGAAGAAAACGGATCCATAAAATGAATTAAAAACGCTAATAAAGCTTTAGCTCACGTTTTTGAGAAAACACAAAAACGTGACTTTAAGTGTTCAAACAAACCCGTCTAAATTATGGTTGACTAAATAACTATAGCTAAACATTAATGGAAGCTTAAGAACCATTAAAATTAAAGAAACGAGAAAAATCCAGAAAACGGGTCCGGTTAGTGAATAGTGCCAAACCGGGTAAATTAACGAGCTTTATTGTGAAAAGATGAAAATGCCCCTAGCTTAATTACCATAGGGGGGCCGGTTTTTGAGTGGTCAACACCCTCTCCTTAAAAGTTGACTCTATAAAGAAGAAAGGAAAACAAAATCAAATAAAACAAAATGTAAAAGGTAGAAAAGTACATACCTCTTCTCTCTCCCCCATTTCCCTCTTCTCCTTCCTTCCCTCCTCCTCCTCTGCCAATTTTTCCTCCCTTTCTCCCCTTGCTGGTGATTCCAAGGTGCTCCAATGGTAGCCCACTTCCTCTCCATGCTCAAGCTACACTAGAGCTCCAAATGAAAAACTAATTACATATTCTTCATCCTCTCATCAGGCTCTATCTTTCTCTCTTCTCAAAATCCCAAAAGGATGAACTTCATATCCATGGGTTTAGCCCATTTGAAGAGAAAATGGTAGCATCTTGAAGCTTGGAGTCTCCCCTTTCATTCAAGGTAAAAATTTCCTATAACACCCCTACCGGCAATCACAACATTACTCCTAACCCGTCTCCATTATCAATACACAAGCAGCGGAAATTCTAATACGACCGGGGGTGAAACAATGCCGTTAGCCACCCACGTGACTAACAAGGCCAATTCCAAACAAACAATACAACACACTATCGGTCTGATGGGTCTTTACCGAGTACACTATAGAAATGATACATTCCATTCCCTTATCAATTCTCAAACCAAATACAACCTTAAATCCCATGATAAACAATATAATCTCCATCTAATACTATACCGAGTATCTACAATTCCCAACATTATTGATGACCTTTCGGTCTTACATTTCCATGATACAGCAATACAAATATGTAACAACTACCCATGCTTAATCACAACCCCATCATACTCTCGAACGGTGATCGGCTTCATTGTACATGGAAAATAAAAACAGCGCCCCTAGGGGCTCAGTAAAATTGCTGCATATGACTTCCGCATACCCTGTGTACTAGCGAGGGTACGCCGACTATTTGGTCGAGAGCATGCGGTTCATTTTAATTCAAACGATCATGCTCAATAACTATGCATTAATCATGCACACATTCAAGATATACAACCAAGAAATAGAATCCACACAGATATCACAACCAGCTCGGTAAGTTCAGCTACCTTATTCTGAAGCCTTGAGAGACCGTATCTCAAGTGAGTTTCATTCCCGTTAATTACCAACTTCCCATCTCAACCGGGTAGTTTACTTGTCCTAGATGTTTAGGCACTCTCGGTCCCGATCTAGTTTTCTTAATTATTCCACTCTTGAATAATTTTAGGTTAAGCCTCAAAGGCCTCCCGGCAGAGACATATATAGGTCTCACCACCGGGCTTTTATAATCTCAATACGGGATTAGAAACATTCTCTCATGTTCCCTCTTTCCTATCCCATAATACCTAGCTTACCTCTTTAGATGGGTAAGCTCTGCCAGTCTTACTCCAGTCGGGCACCACTATGTGGCACACGGCCCCGCAGGGCACCACTATATGGTACACAGCCCGGTAACAAGGGAGTTCGACCACGGATTCTGAAACATACGCTCTGTTGCTTCCTCTTCCTTGCACGCGTGACTCACAATCCCCCTAACCCAACTCTCGGGTTAGTAACAATAGGTACTTATATATATATATATACATATAGATGTCAGTCAGCCGCATCTCTCTCGATGCTATTATACAACTTAGGAGATTTTCCTATTTTGTCGTATCCACCGATTTAAGGGTCGCCCCTACACTTCCATTACTTAGGAACTATGTTCGTTTTCTAACATTGTGTCACATCCTTGCATAGGAGGTTGACTATTGATATTAAGGATGTTCTCTAGTCTCGTGCGTCGCTTGTTCTCATTCCGAGTAAATTCTTGAGTTTGATTTATCGTTGTCCATTAGTCGATGGCTTTCGTGTGTTACCTCATTTTCATTATTTCACAACATGACTCTTTCTTCGAGTCACTAATCAACAAGACCCAACTATGGGTCGCACTACGATACACAATCACATGAAAGCAACTCATTCACCATAAATCCATTTCATGAATTATACAAACTTTAGTTTAAATTCAATCTAATAAACAGCAATACAATACAAGCACTATTACGTGCTGAAATACCCCTAAATTAATTTAAATTAATTTAGGGGATTCTTTCATTAAACCTTTAATAATACTATTAAGTATTAAATTATTATATGGAATTATGAATGTTAAATTAGTATAAGGAATTATGAATATTAAATTATTGTATGGAATTATGAGTATTAATATTATATGGAATTATGGAAATTATTTTAGGGGATTCCTCCTATTTAACTCTAAAGAATACAATTAACTATTTAATTATTATATATCATTATATAGTATTATGAATTTAATAACAAGATTTATAAGTCAATAAATCTTGGAAAAATTCCTAGACACTCCAATTATATTATAAAGATTTTAGAAATATTGGGAGCATTGATTTGGAACATAAAAGTCAATATAAAATCCTAGAAACCTTAAAGCTTATTAAGCCTTGCTAGGGTTGACTTTTTGAGAATGGTCAAACTAGCATATGAAACCTATACCAATAAAAAGGTTATGGAAAACCATGAAGATCGATAAAAAGAACGTCAAAACAGCCAAAGTTATGCTAGATTGAAGTTTAGAGTCAAAATTTTGAAACCTGCCACGTGTCAATCAGTCACAGACCGCCCGCACTTAGCTTAAAAATCAGAACTTCCAGCAGTGATTTTACCCTAACTTTATACGGCTATATCTCACTCATCTCTCAATATTTTTCAATTCCGTCTTCTCCATTCTCTTGTCCTACAATTCCTCTTTGCAACCATAACTCATACATAACCTACATCATTCTACATCGACGGGAGAATCGATCTAAAGTTGCCTCCTTGCGAATTCGTAACCCAGAATTCCAGTTTTTACTAAAATCAGGTAAAATTCGTCTCGTCATAACTTCTTCGTTTCTCATCCAAATTTCGTGTTCTTTAGCTTGTTTTGAAGATCTCAAATCCCTCTACAACTTTCATGTTAATGACCAAGGCTGATTCGTAACCAGTAGGGAGAGCGAGTCGTCTAAAGTTACCTACTCGATCACGTCGGTTTTTGCCCAGAATATTTCCAGAAACGACATGGCAAACTCAGATCTTTGTGGATCTATAACTTTCTCCCTAGTTATTCTTTCTCCATGATTATTCCACCAATGTTTAGAGTTACATGTATTCTTTAAAATGACGTAGGTGTCATGGATTGAATCCATCTCAGTTATCCCGAGTTGATCCGCGAAGTTGCCTACCTGAACAACACATAAAATACTAGTTTTCCAGAAAAACGAGTTCGAATTGCCTTGCCGGCGCATCTCCGGTACGATTCCGACCAAATTATACCTATAATGCTACTTGTTTTTGCATTCCCGTTCATAACCCTCTATCAATTTAACCAATTACGCAATAAATTGAGAGAATTTGGCAAATCGAATTCGAAACCGGAAAAGAAAACCTAACTTCGAAACAGAAATCGAAACCCGATGAATAATGCATTATAATTGGGGAAATTGGTATCATTAGAACCGAAATTTGATTTCGAAACCATAGAAACAAGAATCACTCGATTTCGTTCTGTAGATTGGGAGATATTGTCGATTTAGTACTCGACTTCGATTTTGGATTTGATGAAGAACTGGGGCTTCAGCGTCCGTCCGATCTGGACTTAAGGAAATGGACGGCCAAGATTAGATCGTGGATAATAAAGATGTTTTAAGTTTATAATGATTCAGAATTTAACTCTAACTTGTTGAATTAATTTAAATATCTTCCCGAAGGTATTTTGACATGAAATTTTAACCATAGATTCCTTATTAAATATAGTTTATTTTGATGTAAATTAATAAGGTTTTGGAGTTTTTAAACATAAGTTATGATTTTTTCAATTTACGGGTTTTCTGGAATTATTTGGCTAAATTAAAAAGATATTTTTATGAAATAAAAATTTTATAATATGTCTAAATTGTTATAGTTACTGTATATTAAATTTGGGAATTTTTGGGCAATGGTGAAAGGTTTTAAAATTTGTGTTTGTGAGTTTTTCATAAGAATAACTTATAATATATGGTTTTTGATGTAACCAAAAATTAAAGTATGGTTTGTTAATGAACTTTTTAAGCTGGGGAAAATATGGGAAACTAAATTAACATTTTATAACAGTAAGTTTATAAATGTTTTGGTATTAGCTTTTAAGAGAAGTGAAATTATTTACATATATGTATATATACTTATTTAAGTAGAAACTTATGCTAAATCAAGGAATCTAATTATTTTACGTTTTACTTATTATATTATACGGGAGTTAATATTTTTAATTAAAACTAAGGAAAATATGTATATATATATATATAATTAATTACATATATATGAAAAGGAATAAAATAGTAACTAAGGTTAAATCAAGGAACTAAATTAATCTACATTTATATTAATTATATAATATGGTAGTTAATAGACTTAATTGAAACTAGGGAAATACTTTATTTTATAAACCATATTTTGGATGTAGATATGAGTAAAAGTTAATATAAATAATTAAATGCAGTAAAACTACATAAAGAATGTCTTGAATAAATCCTGGTTTACATATATGATAAATAAATATATAAAAGATATAAAATACCTTATAGCAAATGGAATATGAAGGAATTAATAAGTTAAACTAAACCTATACATAATACTATTAAAAGAATATTATATGAGGTAGTATTGAAGTGTGGTTATGAAATTGAGCTTAAAGAGTTATCTTGGATTTCTAAGATTTATATAAACCATATTAGAATACATGTGTAATATTATTTGTCAAAGACCATAATGTAAATCTATAATTTGGTTAGGTAATTAATAAGTTGGGACTTAGGAATATTTGTAATTAGATTTTACACAAATATAACTTACTATATAATTAATGAATAAATGTAATACTTTTACATCTAAATGTTCTTAATATATAAACAATAAAAAAAAAAATACTTTTACATCTAAATGTGAGGTGGATTAGTAAGTCTAGATTTAATCATTTCTTAACATTTATGGTATTGGAATATAACTTAATGTTTTAAGATAAAATCATTAAAAGGGTTATGATATAAAACTATATTAAACTATGATTTGGAAATTTATCTAAATAATAATCCTTAAGTTTCCTGGCATTAGATAAGCCATATGAAATACATTTATTACCAATACTTAGGATGTGAGTTTACAATTAAGTGAGGTATTTAGTAGTTAGAATTTATAGAAGGTTTATAAATAGGAATTTGATACTTAAAACCTTTGAACCTTTTTATTAGATAAAGCTAAGTTACATAAGATATTATATTGATATACTTTACGGTAATGGAAGTAATGATGGGTTATTTGAATATAAAATAAGAGAATTTTCATAGTAGATTATCTTATTAAATAATTAACAATTTCACTTACGAACCCGAATTTGATTCTTTGATAAATTCTACTCTATGTAGATATATTGTCCATCCTAAATACAATAAAGGAAATTTATTTATTAGGTTATTCCTTTGAAACCTTAGGTTTTGTAAAACAATTTAAAACGTATTTAAGGCTTAAGTTTAATGAAGTTTAGTACAAAGGATTATGCATAGTCTATAGAGAGATTGTGTGTAAAAATAAAACATTTAGGAAATTAAATGTAAGTAAGGATACATAAAAGGTTATACCAAACACCTTATTGTATAGGTAATAATAAACATATAATATACCTTGTGAATACTAAATGTAAGATTAATTCGTTAAATCTAAGTTAACTATAGTCTAGTTATTCAAGATGAGAAGCAATTTAACATCTTATGACAAGTTTACTAGATGGTTGTAATTAAAAGTCATTCTGAACTAAGGATATGATATTTGAGTTTAGTGGCTCAACTATGCTATAATAAAATGTATCTACAACACTATGATTCCAATATACAAGATGTAGATCTTAATTAAGTTAAGGGAAAGACTTAATCATAACGGGTTATCTAGTAGATATTGTTTGAATACATAATCTTTACATTGTGGGATAGTAGTATAGTATTCTGAGATGAGTCCATCGTAGGTTATAATACAATGTTTATTCTAAATTAAGAATAAAGGTATTGAGCTTAAGATTATTATTGAAATTCTTAGATTTAATTATATAATATAAACACATTTATGATATAGAGGTCTCAAAAGTCTTGAATGTGAGGATTGTGGTTAAGTATGAATAAAGTGGATAGGAGTGGACAGTTAGCAAATGTTAATCGAATACATTCCTTGATCTTACCACCTTGGGCTATACAACGTTCTCAGATAACTCAAAGATTATACCTAACATTTAAGTGAGGGCTTAAAAGACAATTGAGACTTTGGAATAAGAGTAAGGAGTTTATTTAAGCTTAACATAGGCTACAAGTGATTGATGATAGACTACCTTTAATATTCTTCAGAGTACTGTTGATTGTTTGTGCAAGTTGACTAGAACTGCTACAGCGTTACCCAGGTACGATTTCTCGTACTTAGCTTGTTTTGTTTTGGACCTTATGGAATGTTTTGTACGATTTCTCGTACTCAGCTTGTTATGTTTTGGACCTTATGGAATGTTTTGTACGATTTCTCGTACTCAGCTTGTTGTGTTTTGGACTCTATGGAATGTTTTGTACGATTTCTCGTACTCGATACTTTTGCTGATGGACTTTATGGAATATTTTGGAACACTGAGTGATCTTGAATGGATTTCAAAATGAGACTGTTGTGTGACTAACTGAGCTTGATGTGACTGACTGAGCCTGTATGTGTAACTTCCTTGGTTATTGGTTCCTCCTATCTAGTTGTTTCACTATATATTAACTGCCTAGGGTTTACGCTTCTGCACTCTGTAGGACTGAGTGTTTTGGTATTGCTCTTGTGCAGTTAATGATCTAGTGGGGTGATTGGGAATATAGGAAAATATCTGGTAGTGGTAATTCTTCCTTTGGATAATGGGTAATGTTTCAACCATGAGTCGAGTTTGATCAGCCTTATTGGAAATGGATTCTTTCTATTGGATATTAGTTGTTGAGGGTTTACGCCTCTGCACTCTGTAGGACTGAGTGTTTTGGTATTGCTCTCGTGCAGTTAAATATCTAATGGGAATATGGGAAAATGTTATTCTTGGTATTGAGTATGGATTATTTCTATTAAGTGGTGCACACACTTTTCACCGATGACCGAGAACGGGTCGGTGGCAGCGGAGGTCTGCTATACCTCGTCCATCTGGACAACTAACAGCGGAGGTCTGTTTACCTCGTCCTTGTGACAACTGACAGCGGAGGTCTGTTTACCTCGTCCTTGTGACAACTGACTGGCGGGGGGGCCATCTCTCCCAATTGGTTTATTCCACTCTTGAGTATATTTTGTTTATGGGAATCATCTTCTGAAATGGTGGAGACATAAACTGTCTACCACGGGTTATGGATATTCATGTCACTCCTAGTCCTTTGTGACTACTTGAGTCTTTCTCTTCTTGACCAGAATTGGTTCTAACATCAACAATGGATGCTTACTAACTATGTGGTGTGACTACTTAAGTGGATGACTTGGTTTGGAAGTTCTTTATCTCTATCTTTGTTTTGTTTTCTTTTCTCTTTGACTTGATTGTTTTGAAGTGCTTTATCTCTGTTTTACTTTTAAGAGTTTGTTTTCATGTTACTGTTTATTTTGAAGAGTTATGTTTTATAAGTTTGTTTTTGGAGAATTGTACCAGTTCCATTCCAGAGAACTGACTCACCCCTCTCGGGGTGGGCTGCTTGGTTTCATCTTGCAGGTACAAATTGATTTACAGGTGGCCACGACGAGCATGAGTGATTGGGATGGGATTAGGTTTATGGAGAGTGAATGTGTTTCATTATTGTTATGTTTATGTTAAGTTTTCTCGAAGTTCAGACCGTAACTTAGTTGATTGTAATGGTTGTAATTGGTGATGTTGGTACCGGGTGTTTGGAGCCCGATGGTCTATAGCACCTTTAGTTTATTTTCCGCTGTTGTTTTATTTATTATAGGGTGTTACAGAAAGTGGTATCAGAGCGTAGTTACGCTCTGAACCCGAGAAAACAAGCCGAGTGAAATACTTAGATTATAGGTGCACTTAAAACGGGGGAATTGGGGTAGAATTGGGAAGTGAGGATTCCAGTAAGGCACGACTCCTAACCCTTCTTAGATTAGTGAATGATTTCTTTATACATTTTTTTTTTTATGAATGTCTGTAGAGAATGGTGTGCTGTGGTTCTGTTTGAAACATTAAACTACGGTAGAAATATAGGTTGGAATATCATCTATTAAGTACGATAAGATTTGGTTGGGATAAATCGTATATTAAACTATTTTCTTTCAAAAGCATGCTTATGGAGAATACATTGCTAAAATACAATCCTTTAAAAGCTGGTAACATATTCCTAGAATTCTAAGGACTACTTTTGGTGGAAAACAGTATACAAATAGATCTTTGAATAACTAAGTTAGTATTGACATTATATACAAGTGCTTCAACTCCTTTAAAGTTTGGAAATAAATTTCAAGAATTAATAGGTACAAATTGTTACCTAAAGATAATGTTTAAGATAAATCTTAAGTCTAGAAAATTATTAAGCTAACAAGAACTAGTAGCGTATTAGAAAAGATCAACATCTGAACTTGTAAAACACATTAAAACTCTATGTTAACTTTAGAAAGAAAACACATAAACCTAACACCCTACGGGAAGTGCCTGGTGCGACGAACTCCTAGGCTGAAAGTAGTGGGGGTGCACACCCACTTCTGGAAGTTTAGGGGCTAGACAAGCCCTGTCATCTAACCGTATATAATCTTCTACGCAGGTGATGGATTGTGTTGAACTTGAGGGGAGGTGGTGGTAAGACGTTACCATCATGAAATCTTGAGCTAGGCATATTTCATTGCTAACCACAATGAACAAATCAAAATTTGTATCTTAAGATCCGGTATTAAAACTCATAAATGTAAAGGGTTTATTGAGTTAAATCTTTGGTGAAAATACCTATATATGGAGGAAGGGGATTAAGTTTGGGTACTCCATGATACAACATCTACCCCTGGTTGAATATAAAAAAAAAATTGAGAGTTACTTAAAGATTGAAAATTCTCATGTTTACTTGGAAGTTTAACATTATACATGTATAAAAGTTTAAAAGACACACTAAGAGTGATATTTACCAAAGCCACCATTGTCTAAGAGAGTACTAAGATTTAATAATCAGAAGAATACTTACATAGAACAAAAATTTATTTTATAAAGTTTTAACATATGGTTGGCTAACAACCCTTGAAGATATAGGATTATTAAATGGTCTGAAATATTATTTTAAACTACTCAAGTATGTTACACCTGAGTTATAGCTTGTTAATTTAATTGATTTGATAAAATGAACATATAATGGACATATAATTCGTATCAGTCATTAAATGAATGGATAATAATCATAAGATAAATTTTAAAACCACCAAGGAAATACAAATACATAACAATCAAGAGATACAGATATATGTATCCTCATAGATAAAATCAACGGTGCAATAAAATCACAACAAAGCTGGTTAATAAGGTGTTGAATTCTTTGATTGTGCCGTTAGTAGCGTACGAGGGCGTACCTTAGCTCTTTTAAGGGGGATATGCTGGCATACTCCTCCTTCGTTATCTCATCCGATTATGCCTCGTTGCATTGTTAGTAAAAGGAGAACAGTATTAGCAGAATGAGAGGTGTTTGTATATGCTTGGTTTTTACATTATGACTCAGTTATGACTCAGTATGTGACTTTTGGATTTTCATCGTGCTATGTCTTGGTATATCTTGGTTCGTTTTGATTTTGAGTAATCTCGAGTGGAATGTTGTTATGGAAATGGATGGAAATAAAGGATTGGATTGGTATGGAATTTCATTGGAATTATTATTGTCTAGCACACCCGAAGCGGTGTGAGTGCTTATTAGTTGATTTTTAAACTTCGAGGTGAAGTTTTCTTTTAAGGGGGATATACTGAAATATTAATTTGGGGATTTCTTTCATTAAACCTTAATAATACTATTAAGTATTAAATATTATATGGAATTATGATGTTAAATTAGTATAAGGAATTATGAATATTAAATTATTGTATGGAATTATGAGTATTAATATTATATGGAATTATGGAAATTATTTTAGGGGATTCCTCCTATTTAACTCTAAAGAATACAATTAACTATTTAATTATTATATATCATTATATAGTATTATGAATTTAATAACAAGATTTATAAGTCAATAAATCTTGGAAAATTCCTAGACACTCCAATTATATTATAAAGATTTTAGAAATATTGGGAGCATTGATTTGGAACATAAAAGTCAATATAAAATCCTAGAAACCTTAAAGCTTATTAAGCCTTGCTAGGTTGACTTTTTGAGAATGGTCAAACTAGCATATGAAACCTATACCAATAAAAAGGTTATGGAAAACCATGAAGATCGATAAAAAGAACGTCAAAAACGGATCATCCTAGCCAAAGTTATGCTAGATTGAAGTTTAGAGTCAAAATTTTGAAACCTGCCACGTGTCAATCAGTCACAGACCGCCCACACTTAGCTTAAAAATCGGAACTTCCAGCAGTGATTTTACCCTAACTTTATACGGCTATATCTCACTCATCTCTCATATTTTTTTTCAATTCCGTCTTCTCCATTCTCTTCTCCTACAATTCCTCTTTGCAACCATAACTCATACATAACCTACATCATTCTACATCGACGGGAAACGATCTAAAGTTGCCTCCTTGCGAATTCGTACCCAGAATTCCAGTTTTTACTGAAATCAGGTAAACTCGTCTCGTCATAACTTCTCGTCTTCGTTTCTCATCCAAATTTCGTGTTCTTTAGCTTGTTTTGTAGATCTCAAATCCCTCACAACTTTCATGTTAATGACCAGCTGATTCGTAACTACGCTCTGATACCACTTTTTTGTAACACCCCATCCCAAGCCTATCGTGGTTATCGCAGTCTGAACACTTAATCGAATACGTCGCAGCGGAAATAAACAACACTTGGACCTTGCCACGGTCTGATCGTTAGAATATACCGGCTTAAACATTTACAATACTTAACCAAAATACTTATCCAACTCAAAACATCAACATTCACAATCCACAACCAACCGAGTACTAGTATCTCAAACGTAATCTCAAACTTACAACAGTTTAATATAAGCAGTCGGGTGCACAGGCGCAACCCGAACTCAAAATAAATGTCCCAACCTAAGTCTAACCACTCCTACTCTCGTAGTGCGTCCTCATGGGCCTCTTACCTGCAAGTGTAAAAATAGCCCCCGAGGGGGTCAGCACGAATGCTGGTACACCCCTCTCATGGCCCCCAAGCTAACGGGGCTACGACGACTAATTGTCGATAGCATGGAAATTGATTACATACACAAGCATAATATGAAGTGCAATAACAATAACCACAGATGAACATGTATAGTTCACAAACAATGAACGACTCAGGCGTTCCTTATCAAGTGGGTTAGTAACCCCCTCCTTAGTCCTCATTTCCTTAATCTCAGTTCCTTACCTTACCTTAATCTTAATCTCAGTCTCAATCTTAATCTCAGTATACAAACCTTTCCTGGAAGGGATTGGTTGTAGCTTAATTTGAACCTGGGATTTAGGTGATCCCACCGCACCTTCTTAATGCCACCTACTCTGGACGGGAGTCCAGCGTAGCTGAGCCGGCAACCGGCCCTAGGCTACAAGTCCGAAGACAAGTCCTTAAGCGGAGGGCGGATCTGATTCAGATACCGTCCCCCTTTTTCCTTAGCATGCATGACCGGAGATCGGTCCCGGGTTCCTCACTCAAGTTCCAGTTAGTAGACATCTTAAACACCATGTGCTAGCTAAGCCTTAACGGGCATTAACCAACAACCATCACACTTAACTCTTATTCTTAACTCAGTAAGTACTAAACTTGGTTAGTAACAATCTCAAGTCTCGCGGGTTAGTGTAAATATAACACAATCACAACGAGAACAATATAACCGGTTGCATGCTTTATCTTGTTTTAGTCATAACAATTAAACAGATAGCACACAAGCCGAGGGACACCTCGTTAGCAAGCAGGTCACAAGAAGGATTGTACCGTTCACCGTCGATCGTTGTTTGACTAATCTTCTTCGGGGTCCCAACTCACAAACCTAAAACATTCATTCATTTTTAGGTTATTAGTTATTTGCACCTTACTTAACTCACTTAGTCCCTAAGGACTTCCATTCAAACCTCCCAAGTCTTTATCACTTAGCTTACAAACTTAACTTTAAACATTAAAACTTATACTTAAGCTTAACTTAATTCCTTAAGTTCTTAGGGTCCTAATCATTACTACCCTACTAATGGTATACCCTAATACCAATCAACACCCTCAGAATTAAAATTTCTTTTTTTTTTTTTTTGGCTCGACCGGACTTACCGACCGGACTTGCCAAGTCCGGTCCATTCCAGTAACCTTTACCGTTTGAAAATTCTACCCCGACCGGACTTACAAGTCCGGTCCTATGTCCGGTCGATTCCAGAGACTTATTACCGTACAAAATTTAAGCCCGACCGGACTTGACAAGTCCGGTCCCATGTCCGGTCTATTCCAGAAACTAATTCCCTCACAAAACACAAGCCCGACCGGACTTGTAAGTCCGGTCCCCAAGTCCGGTCGATTCCAGAAACATTTTCCGGTAGTGTAACAGAGCCCGACCGACCTTGCAAGTCCGGTCCTAAGGTCCGATCGGCTCCAGAAACTTGTTTCTAAATTCTTTTTCAACTCCAAACTTCTCCTCATATATTCTAATATGTTATAACCCCATTTGGGCACCTCAAATACACCTTAAGCCCTCCTTTAATTACCTTAAATTCCACCAAGATCCACCTTAGTCATTATGCATTTCCTTGTAATAATGCTAACACTTGTAATGTTTTCCTCTAGGTTTCTAGGTGGTGGTTCATACCTAATGTAACCACTATGCCAAATGTTTTCTTCACCACTATAACATCATCTCCCAAGCATCTCTCACTATCTAAAACTCTTTTAAGCATTTACTTAAAGTTCCTTAACAAGTTTAACTTCCATCATCATCACATTATTTCCTTCCTAGTTGTGCACCAACATTTGCCTAAGTCCTAAATACTCAAATACATTCTCTTGATTCCTAAACCTTCCATGGTGATACCTAAGTCATTATAAATCATTAAAACACCTTAACTTCACCCTTTTTCATCAAGACAACCTATAGAACATTCCTAGTACTTCCTTAGTCATTAAATTCCCTTAGGATATCTCAAACACTTAAACTCTCCTTTAAATTTTGCCATGGGTTCTCTAGTATATAGTACCTCCTAACACATGGTTTTTCTCCATCAAACAACCAATACCACAAAATTCTCATCACAATAGCTTAACACCCAATTTACACCAAAACCACACCACATCATCATATAGTGCTTAAACTTAAAATGCTTGGCACTTAGGCCCTTAAATGACAATAATCTTAACCACTGAATTTCCACATATATATTGCCTTCAACCTGCGAATACACTCAACAAGGCTCCCATTGAAATAAAATGCTTCTTGTACTTCACCTTTATATTCTTAAACTATCTCTTTTCTCATTTGCTCCTTAGTCACAAGTTCACAAGAATAGTCATTGTTTTCCTAGGTTTTATAGCACCTTCCCAATATAAACTCTACACTAAACTCATCATATACCCACATCTCATTCCCTTAAACAACAAACACCTTAAGGTAAGTAATTTACCTTGTTTCCTCACAAGCTTAAAAGCTTTTCTCCTTAGGTTTCTTTGTTCAATCTCGGTCACCAATGTGATTCTCCTTGCCAATGTTCTAACCAATATCCAATGACTCCAATGAGTACTAGATACACATTAACCCTAAGGAACAACCCTAGGTTTAAAATATGTTTTAAGGTATTAATGTGATTGTTTTACCTTGGTTTCTCAAGACAAACTTGGATGTGAAGCAAGAAGGACCTCCTCTCTCCTTTGAAGAGTAGAAACAAGCTAGAACAAGGCATAAACATGGAGTCCCATGAGTATATATTTTCGGTCATGTGAAGAAAATGGTGGAAACCTAGATTTTCTTACACTTTCTTTACCTTAAGAGAATGGAGATGCCAATGGAGTCTCCAAACTTGAATTTCCTCCTCTAATGGTGGTTTGACTTGGCACCAAAATGAAGCTCTTGAAGTTTTGAAAAGATAGAAAGGAGGAGCTTGAGCTAACTAAGAAGAATATGTATTTTGTTTTGGATTTGGAGCTAAAATGAGCAAGATGTGGCCAAGGGAAGATGGAGCTTTCATGGAGGTGAGCTCTACGTGAATGGAGAAGAGAAAGAGAGCAAGAAACCGTGTGAACAAGGGAGAATGAAGAAGTGAGGAGAGAGGTAAGTAAATGTGATATTTATCTTAAAAGGTGAATAGTGTTTTTACTTTATAACTTACTTTTTTTGCTTTCTCTTTACTTAGCTAGATAAGTGTGGTGAGTCACACTTAAAAAAACCGGCCCCCTTTAATGAATGAGGGTAGTTAGTCTTTGTTGACCAAATGTCTCACTTATATAGACTTATGTTATAAACTAGCTTAATTAATTCACTATTCATCAAAAACAAGGCACATTGTTGTGAAATTTTTGATTTCCCATTGATATAGGCCTCCAAATGTGATACTATATAGTACACATATTAATTAAAGAGTAATGATGGACATTTAGCCATTCAAAACTCATTTACAAGACAATTTTTCAAAAACGTGCTTTAAGACTCCTTAAAGCACATTTTGTGTTTTAACTAGTTTTCAAGCTTGGTTTTCTTTGGTAATTGACTTAAAATGACCATTAGGATATTACTAAGGTCTTAGAACAATATTTGGGTACTCTCCCATGTCTCTCCAAGCTTAGAGCACGTTTTTGCTTAAACTGCTCTTTTTGGTGTTTCCTTATATTTTCTTTGATTAGAAATGTTTCTTAATGTTTCTAAGGCATTATTTAGCCTCCTTATATCTTAGTTTATCATTTAAACACCATATCTAAGTTTGGGGTATTTCAATCTACCCCCCTTAAAAGAACTTTGTCCTCAAAGTTCACACATGTGCTTAACCATTCACGGTACACATTTCTCTTAATCTTAATACCACATCTTATATTCACATTCATACATCTCAAGACTCAAAGGTCAATCTCAAATACAATACATGAGTATCATACATAACTCAAACTTACACCGAAGTGTAGCAACTTACACAAATCCACATCTTAAACAACCAAACAAACGACAAACATGATCGTTTCCTAACTCAAAAGCGAGGAAGCTCTACCCCCCCTTAAAAGGGGTACGCCCCGTACCCTATACAGACGATCTAGTCAGTAAATAAAGAAGGGTACTTCGCCCTCATCTTATCCTCTAATTCCCACGTGGCCTCTTCGACATCCTGGTTAGACCAGAGAACCTTCACCAGTCGCACTGACTTGTGGCGAGTGTCCCTAGTCTTACTGTCCAAGATTCTCTGAGGAGTCTCCACGGATCTCATGTTTGGTTCTAAAGTCAACCTCTCAGGTTCTAACACATGGGAGGGGTGGTGCATGTATTTCTTCAGCTGTGAAACATGAAAAACATCATGCACTTTACCCAGCTCAGCAGGTAAATTCAACCTGTAAGCAACCGGGCCCACCCGCTCCGTAATCTCATAAGGACCAACAAATTTCGGGCTTAGTTTTCCCTTCTGCCCAAACCTGAATACACCCTTCATCGGTGATACTCGCAGAAATACCCGGTCGCCCACTGCGAACTCCAGGTCCCGTCGTCGAACATCAGCATACGACTTCTGCCTATCTTGAGCAGCTTTCATGTTCTCCCTGATTTGCTGAACTTCAGCCTTAACTTGTTCTAAGTACTCTGGTCCTATAATGACCGTCTCACTCGACTCATCCCAGCAGAGCGGTGTACGACATGGTCTACCGTACAACGCTTGAAAAGGTGCCATCTTGATCGAAGCGTGATAGCTGTTGTTGTATGAAAACTCGATCAGATGCAATCTGTCAATCCAACTGCCCTGGAAGTCTAAGGCACATGCTCTCAGCATGTCCTCGAGTGTCTGAATAGTACGCTCAGTCTGACCATCTGTCTGAGGATGGAACGCGGTACTCAGTTTGAGTTCTGTACCCAACGCTTCTCTGGTAGCTCTCCAGTACCTCGAAAGGAATCTGGTATCTCTATCTGACACTATGGTCTTTGGTGTGCCATGATGCCTCATGATTTCTTTCTCAAATAACTCAGCTAATTTGGTCACCTTCCAAGTATCCTTCATCGGTATGAATCGGGCTACTTTGGTAAGGCGATCCACCACCACCCATATCATGTTGAGACCTCCCCTAGCAGGTGGAAGTCCAACTACGAAGTCCATGGAGATATCATGGAACTTCCACTCCGGAACTGGCATCGACTGTACCATTCCGCCCGGTCGTCTGTGCTCGAATTTCACCTTCTGGCATGTGAGACACCTCAAGACGAACTCGGTAACATCTGTCTTCATCCCCGACCACCAGAAGTATCTCTTCATGTCTTTATACATTTTAGAGGCTCCCGGATGGATGGAAACTGAAGAACAGTGTGATTCTCTAAGTATACGGTCTTTCAGATCCGTGTTACCTCGTGGTATGCATAATCGGCCCTTAAGTCTGATCAGATCATCATCATGAAGTCTGAAGTCGTATTTCTGACTCTCAAAGGTACCATCTGTCAGCTTCTGTCTGACCTCTCTCATATACTCATCTGTCCTCTGAGCCTCTCGCACCTCATCAACCAAGCTGGAGAAAGAAACTAGCGAATGGAGTGAGTGTGCTCGACGGCTCAGGGCATCTGCTACAACATTGGCCTTCCCTTCTTTGTATTGGAGGTCAATGTCATAGTCTTTCAAAATTCTAACCATCTCCTCTGTCGAAGATTTAACTCCTTCTGAGTGAATATGTATTTCAAACTCTTGTGATCGGTGTAGATCGTGACACTAACCCCGTATAAGTAGTGGCGCCATATCTTCAAAGCGAAGACTACAGCTCCCAGCTCTAAATCATGTGTGGGGTAGTTCTCCTCATGTTTCTTCAACTGGCGTGAGGCATATGCCACCACCTTGCCATGTTGCATGAGCACGCAACCCAGCCCTCTGCCGGATGCATCACAATAAACCTCAAAGCCCTCTGTACCGTCTGGAATGGTCAGTACCGGTGCAGTGGTCAGTGAGTCCTTCAAGCGCTGAAAAGATCTCTCACAGTCATCTGTCCACAGAAATGGTGCATCCTTCTTCATCAGACTGGTCATCGGCTTCGCGACCTTGCTGAAATCTCTAACAAACCTCCTGTAGTAACCTGCCAGACCGAGAAAGCTCCGGATGTCGGTAACAGTCTTCGGCCTTGGCCAGGTACGTACGGCATCAATCTTTGCTGGATCCACTGCGATCCCAGCATCTGAGATGACATGACCTAGGAAAGAGACCTGGTCAAGCCAAAACTCACACTTGGAGAACTTAGCATATAGCTGGTTCTCCTTAATATTTCCAACACCCTCCTCAAATGTTCCTCATGCTCATCAACCTTAGACTTTGAATATATCAGAATATCATCAATAAAAACCACAACCGACTTGTCCAGCTGCTCCCGGAACAAGCGGTTCATCAGATCCATAAACTTCGCCGGTGCGTTCGACAAACCGAACGGCATCACTGTAAACTCATAGTGGCCGTATCGTGTCCGGAATGCCGTCTTCTCAATGTCTCCCTCCTTAATGGCTATCTGATGATACCCCGATCTGAGATCAATCTTGGAAAACACAGATGCTCCCTTCAACTGATCGAACAGATCGTCAATGCGGGGTAGTGGGTACTTATTCTTCACTGTTACTGCATTCAGCTCTCTGTAGTCGATGCAGAGGCGGAGACTACCATCCTTCTTCTTCACGAAGAGGACTGGCGCTCCCCATGGTGACACACTTGGTCTAATGAATCCTTTATCCAACAAATCTTTCAGTTGTTCTTTAACTCAGTCATTTCTGCCGGAGCCATACGGTATGGTGCTTTGGCTATCGGTCCGGTACCAGGTAGCAGCTCAATGGTGAACTCTACCTCCCGAGTGGGTGGCATGCCGGGCAGTTCCCGTGGAAATAAGTCGGGGAACTCCGACACTACCGGTAAGTCGGGGTCGAACTCAGGGTCTCTCTCTATGTCCTGTACATAGCAGAGGTATACTTCTTCCTTCTCTCCTTAATTCTCTTGCATTGCCATGGCGGTGATGATCTTAGTCGAAGGCTCCCTGGGCCTCTGGCGGTATATATTGTTACCCCAGACGGACTCCTGAGCAGCAATCTATGCTCGGCGCAGAGGATACGTCCCTTGTGCCGCTCCAACCAGTTCATCCCGAAGATAACATCAAATCCTAGCTTACTGAACTCAATGAAACTGACTGGGAAGTCTTCCCCCTTAATTCTGATGGTGGCTCCTCGGTAGTAACGAGTGCAACGAACCTTCTCCTTAGACGGGAGCGTAACCGTGAAGTCGGGTAGCTCTTCAGCGTCTAGCCCCAACCTGCTCGCAAATGATGCAGAGACAAAGGTATGCGAGGCCCCTGAGTCGAAGAGAACTGATGCCTCAATCCCATTGATCGGAAAGGTGCCGGTGAGGATAGTACCGCTAGCGTCGGCCTGTGCCTCTGTGAGTATGCTTAGTGCACCTTCCGTACCGAGTCCATAACCTAATTGTGTTCACAAGCTCCATGAGTATTGATGGTACAATAACAAGAGTCGTAACAATTTATATGAACAACACTGTTATTTTATTTATGACCATCCTGTTTACAACATGTGCTTCAATCTACATCTCATTCTAACATTACATGGCTAAATTGTCTAAAGGTTAGGTTTAATCTTCCTGGTCTCATATGCGTCGCATTGATTACTGCTGACGGTGCTGTATTCAGCTTGATTCTCTTAATCCCATGGTATAACATCCTTGATTCTCCTCCCAAAATTAATACATCACCTGACTTAAGTACTATCTTATCTGCACGGTCCGCACGCTTCTGCTCGCCGTATAAAAACTCCGCATCATCTCCAATGGACCAAGACACTACGGGTATCCCTCTTTCGAGAGACTCCGTTGTCTCGTCCTTATCCTGGTGTAGTCCCAGTTTCCCATCTTTTTCGTAGAAGTTTACAATGCAAATGTCTGGCTGGATGTCTGGAATCGGTTCAGCTTCCAACTGCTGAGCGATTTCCATGACTTGTGTAATAACTGGATGGAACTCTTCGGGTATTCCCGGTGGTGAGACTCCATCTTGCTCCCTTGTGGTTTGGTAATTCTTGGCATACGGATTCCAATCCTTGCCCAAGCTCATCATCTTTAATTTCATCCTTGCTCCCCCTGGGTACTCCGGTGTGTAAAAACCTCCCGGTCCCATTCCTAGTTGATTGCATCTCCTGATGATGGCTATTTGTGGTCGGGTGTCAGGTATCCCCTTAATAAAATCATACCTGGGCGGATAACCTGACATTGTTCGGTGGAAAGTGGAAAGTGTATGGTTTCGATGTCGGTGTCTCCAGGTTAGATGTAGATGGTATGGGGTAGCAGATGTTGAATCTTCCTAAAGTGGTAGTAGTAGGTTATGTCTTACTTAGTTCTAATCTCATCTATTCTTACTTAACTCATATATTTCACCAAACATGCATGATAATGCGGTAAGCAGGTAGTTTTATTACTAAATGGTTATAGTGGTACCTGGCCTCGATGAGGGCTCAGGCTCATCGTCCCGGTCCACCATGTGTAGAGTGGGCCCCGTCTTCTGGGTCGCCGTGGGTTCTTGTCCGCCGGCTGCTGCACTTCCTCTGACCGTCAGATCCAGCTCCCTGATCGGTCTTGCCCTTGCCCCTGGTATCGGGCCTATAGGCTCTGCTAGCAGGGTTCCGGTAACACTCATAAGCTCGATGCCCGTAGACACCACAGAAGTTGCACTCCACCTTATTCCCCTTACAGTCGAGCCCGGGGTGGTCCTGTGACACCATCTACAGATGAAGCGTCGCTGGTAGCCACCACCGGCTCCCCTCTCAGTCTCAGATCCTGATGATTCATATTGTCAATTCTCATATCTCAAACGGTTACTAATTTATTCTTAACTCATTCAATATCAATTTTTCCACCCTTTGGCGCCTTAGAGCGCAGTGGTGTAGCTGCAATAGCATAGGTCAGCTTCAATGGCTCTTCCGAAGCCTTCTCCTTTTCCTCCTTCCCT
>CM041780.1:27958333-28007119 GCA_023374045.1 Limonium bicolor
TTCCTTCACTAGGATTGCCATTTACTACCAAAGCCCATGCTGTCCAACATCTTAGCTAGGAATCCCATGAGGCGCAGTCATAAGCCTTCCTGAGGTCAAGCTTAATTAGCACACCTTTGCCTCTGGTCTTCCTTAGCCACGAGATAACTTCATTAGCTATAAAGGGTCCTTCCAGGATACTCCTACCCTTGAGGCAGATTGTGTTTCTCCAATTATCTTTGGCATGACGGTACTAAGTCTTTTGGATAGGAGTTAGCTATTACCTTATATTGGCATCCTACCATGCTAATCGGGCGGTACTCTTCTAGACGTGATGCATCCACAATCTTGGGGATCAGGGCTATCCATGTGTTGTTGAGCCCTCTTTCTAGTTTTCCAGTCACAAAGAAAGATCGGATGTCATTACCAAACTCAGCTCCAATCACATGCCACATATTCTTGATGAAATTCATGTTATAACCATCAAAACCGGGCGCCTTCGAACCGTCACATTCCTTGACAACATTCCTGATTTCAGCCAACGTTGGGATGGTCTCTAGGCTGTCTGCATCGGCCCTTGAGAGTCTAGCATGGGTATTTGTTGGTGGTCTCACACCCGTATACCTCACTGCCTGAAACAGCTTGGCATAGTACTGAATAATATGAGTAACAATATCAGAAGGGTTATCGAGAATACCATCATTTGTTACCAAACACGTGATCTGTTTCCTTTTACGATTTAATGTGGCTCTTCGGTGAAAGTATTTGGTATTCCTGTCTACTTCTTTGATCCACTTATCCCTAGAGAGCTGCCGCCAGTATACTTCATTGGATCTCTCAGCCTTCTCCAGTCTTTCAACCGCATGGATTCTGTCTGCTTCTAATTGCACAATACCAGTATCATCCTCCAGTTTGCCTTCAATTTGTTTAACCTCCTTCTTAAGGTCAGCGAGCTGCCTTGTTATATCCCCGAATGTCTCCTTATTCCAACTTCTCAGCACCCCTCTCAGACCTCTGAGTTTACCATGCACTGTCATCTTGGGTAGTTTTATCCAGGCCTTGCGGACAACTTCTTCAAAGTTGGGGTGGTCCAGCCACGCGTCGATGGAGCGGAACGGCTTTGGCCCCCAGTCAACTTGTCCCGTCTCCAAAGCTAGTAGCCTATGATCTGAGATCAGCCATCCACTAGATGTAAGTTTCACGTCTGTGAACTGAGCAAGCCATTCACTGCTTGCAAACATTCTGTCAATCTTGCTCAAGGAGCTGCCTCTTTTCCAAGTATATTTCGCATCTGTCAGCTTGATCTCTATCAGCTCCATTTCGTTGACCCACTCTCGAAACTCCCTCATACCTTTATTGCATCCAGTTATACTAGCGGGTCTTCTCTCTGTTGATGTGAGAATTTCGTTAAAGTCACCCATGACTAGAATGGACTGCTGCCACATACCTCTTGCTTGTAAAATATCATCACATGTACGCTTTCGTTCCCTGATGTCGCATGGGGCATATACTACCAGTATTGCATACACGTACCCCATTACCCGATCTCTGATATCCATCATTATCCATCGCGACCCCTTTTCTGTCTTGATGACTTCAATCTCCTCTTCGTCCCATAACACTATAATCCCTCCCGATCTCCCTTGTGGTTTTACTTCATCCCAAGACAAGCTAGCTTTCTTTTTACCCCAGAATCTGGGAATTTTTTTACCCATCGCATCGCTCTGTTTTGTCTCCACTAGACCCTACATTGATAACCTCCTTGTACGTATCTCCTCCCGTATTTGACTTTCCTTCCTTTTTGGTCCCAATCCTCTTATGTTCAGGATTCCAATAGTCACATCTTGACTCGGCTAATCCTGAGTATACTGCTGCAACTGGCTTTGGAGATTCTCCCTGGTTAAGGATGGGTTAGGTACATGACAGCCTAATTTCTGAAGTAGGGCCATGCAGTGATCTGCCTCTGCTTCTACGTTGATTATAGCCCCACTTTCATCTCTTGCTGGAGGTGTGTTTATTTCTTTGGATAGGGTGTCGTGTGTTAACTCCACACCTAGACCAATTCCATCTACTTTCTCCAGTGAGTTTTGCGTTTCAGCCGTTCTAGAGTATTTACCACGTATTCCCTCACTCCCGAGAACTTCCTCTTCTATTTCTTCAAGACTGTCATTTTTAATTATCTCTTGTAAGATTTGCGTGGCATTTGCTTCTGGTTGATGTATTTGAGTTTCTGGCATGTCTAGCATGCTTCTTTCCTCTGTAGTAAGCGGCTGGATATTTAATACATCTTCATCCTTGTCGTTTCCACATTGCCCATTTCCTGCTCCACTATCTACTGTAGGGGAGAATAATGCTTTCTCTAATCTCCAGTTGGTATTTTTTAATCCTCCTTCTTCGTTTGTTGTAGGCGCCGGCGCCCCCTGTAAGCTTTCCCCATAATTTATCCCAGGGCTTAAAGCTTGTGCCGATCTGTCCTCAGCAACCCATGCCACCGAGTCTGCCACTATATCATCCCTCTTTTCTTTCCCTGCATGCGTAACCACAGGGAATATTTTATTTCCCAATTCCCTTAATCCCGTCATTAACCACCGATTACTCGTTTCATCTACTTTATACATGTTCTGCGCCACTCTGTTTTGTCGGTTTGGACTTTGTCGATCCGGGCTTCCATGAGATGTTTGTGGGCTTGCAGGCGTTCCTTTGGCTGCCCATGAGTCGCCTTGTTGCCTAGGTTTAATCCGAGTTGTTGACGTGGCTGAAACATGAGTCATCCGGATGATGCTCTCATCATTCTCGCCGTTCACCTGCATGCCCCCTGGACTTGAGACTTCCACGATACTAACTGAGAATCTGTCACCCTCAATATTCACCGCGATTTTCTGATTTATGAACTGTAATGTTGAGGTTTCGATCTGGACCAAAACTTTTGCGTTTACGAGGAAAGAATTGTCATCCTCCTTAGTTCTGATGACCTCACCCACCGTCTGAGCAATTGCGATGACGTTCTCTTTGTTCCAGGCGTGAATGGGGAGTCCTCTGATGACCACCCAAGTTTTTCTTTTTTCAACTTGGTCTCCCTTTTCCCACCGCCTGAGGCCTATCCCGTCGATCACTTTCTCTCTGTATCTATCCGTGGACTCAACCTCTTTTGCTTCTCTCTCGTCGTTGAATATCAAGAGGAATTTCTTTCTGGAGAACGCCAGAAGGCCAGTCAAGTTTGGCCAACTTTGTTGGAATAGTTCCAATGCTTCACTTGCGCTTTTATCTTCCTTTAGGGTAGCAACTACGCATCTCTTTAGGCACTCCTTCATTTTCTCGTCCGATTTCACAGAAATCGACAGCCTGGATAGTGCATGCTCATGTCTCTTCCTGTCATCTTCCTTCGGCATCCACGTACTTCTACTTGCTGGCGCTCTTCTCTTTGTATCTCTTTCCCAGTTCCTTCGGCTTTTCGTACCTTGGAATTCCATCCTTAGTCTCAGCCTAAGGCCATAGAAGTTCCACCCTTGGAGCCCTCTGATCACCTTCCTTGCGTCATCCACGTCTTTCAGATCAACAAATGCACATACATTTAAAGTACTTCTCCTCTCCTTTCTACTAACAAAGAGTCGGGACCATTCTGCGAATCGGCTTATCAGCCTCCCTAGCTGGTAATCAGAACCTTTTCTATGAATGTTGTCTATAAATACCGTATTGACGTTCTGTCTCCGACTGGGCTCCTCTCTATCTATTATGTACCTTCCTTTGCTCCTGTTATTGGTGTATGCGCTACTACTATTGCTTGCCCTGTCGAACTTGTACCGTGCTGTGCCTTTACTATATCTCTGCTTCCCCTGAAATCTTGAATTTGTGTTCACCTGTGATGACCCCGCACTCCTCATGTTGACTGGTCGAGGGGGAGTGTAAGGAGCTCAGCAGCGGCGGGGACGCGGTGTACATGGTGAAGATTGGTGGAGGATGGGACACGACAGGGAGGATTCAGGAGAGAGGTGGGAGCGTCTCATCTTTTTTCGTGATTTTCACAAAAAAAAAACATGTTATTAATGCTATGCTCATACGGTACATCAATAACTACTACTCCCGTACTTACCCCGTTGTCCCGGTATACTTAGTTTCACTTATGTCAAATTATGTCCTTACTTCTCACTCTTTTCCCACACTTGTTTACACTTCTTAGGACCTTTAAATATCACCAAACAAGGCCTTAACAACTTATAAAATCATTACCAATCAATCCCCCATCATTTAAACCCTAAAAATCACATTCTACAAGTTTTCGGGGGTGGTCCGGGACTTGGTCCGGACCCAAGGTCCCGGACCCTTCATTCTGTGTACTCTAGGCCTAATTTAACACCCTGGTCCGGGACTTGGTCCTGGACTAAGGTCCCGGACCAATACCTGGTTTGAGTCTCGACCATTTTTCTGATGCGGTCCGGGACTTGGTACATATCCTAAGTCCCGGACCCTGCTAAAAACTGTTATTGAGGTGATTTTTCACCCCCCCTAATCAATCCTTAAACCACCTTCAAACTTTCCCTTATCTTTCCACAAGTTTCCTACATAATTAATCACCCTAAAACATGCTCTAAACCACTTCAAATCCTTGGTCCAATCCATACTCAATTACTTACCCAATTTCTACAAATTTCCATTCTCATTTCTATAACTTACACACATGTGCATTTCTACACTTTCCTTTGCTCTTTGCATCTTTTCCCTAACTTCATTTACCATACCAATTCATTTCTAGACATATGCACAACCTATACCCAAGCAAATCTCCATCTTCAAGGTTACAAACACTAACTCTTTCTCTTGTTTTTCCAATGCATTTTCACATGCTATTTGCTACAGATTTTACTTTCTTATATCCTCATACCACAACTACCATTCCATGGTTACTAAGTATCTCTACTAACACCAATACACACCTTGGTTCTCCCATTCACCAAGTCATTCTTAATGCACAATTCCTACTAAAATTTCGCCAGAGTTCACCTACTTTTCTTACTTATCCACACATATCCTTTCTCTTCAAATTCATCCCTATCCTAGCCAAACCACAAGGGTTCTACCAGCACACATACAAAATCTCAATACACCAATACTTCCTCAACTACAATACCAATACATCATTACTTCCTCAACCCACCATACTAATACATATACACAGTTTATATGGCTCTAAGGCCTACAATCCAAATACAAGCTCATGAATACTCCAACTTCCACAAACTACAATACTAATACAATAGTTTAGGTTCTTTATTTGTGCACCCATTCCCATTACTCTAATGCATTAAAATTAAGAATTAAGAACGAGCTCTTACCTTGAGCTTATATTTCCTTCTCTCCTTTTCAATTCTTCTCCTCTCTTTCTTGCACAAATCGGTCACATGGGGAATGGAGTTGCCAAACTCCACTCCCTTCCCCCAAAGCACACAAAACAAGTATAATTAACATACTAACCCTTGAATTAATGCTAGTTCATGGAAATGTTTAAAGCAAGTTTTCTAGGGTTTACCTTTGGGGTGTTTTAGGAGGGGTTTTAGCCCTTGGTTCAAGAAAGAGAAACCACCACCATTGCAAGGTGAAATTGATGCTCAAAAGAGAGAGAAAACAAGGCATTACATAGGGCCAAAATCGGCTACCAAAAGAAGGTGGAGAAAACTTGAATCTTTTATGGAGATTTTTACCTTAATGGAGAGAGGAGACTCCAAGCTTTAATTTGGTACCACTTTCTCTTCAAATGGGAAAAACACATGGAGATGAACTTTCTCATTTTGAGATTTTGAAAAGAGAGAAGTGTAGAGGATGATGAGGGGAGTAAGAATATGTAGTTATTTTTACATTTGGAGCTCACATGGAGGTAGAGCATGGAAGAGAAGAAGGGAAGCCATTGTTGTTGTTGGGGGAGCTCAAAATCGCCAACCAGCAGAGAGAGGAGGGAGAAATCGGCTGGGTGAGGAAGGAGGGACGTGAGAGACTAACCAGGCCCGTTTTCCGGAATTTTCTCGTTTCTTTAATTTTATTGGTTATTAAGCTTCCATTAATGCTTAATTACTGTCATTTAATGATTTATAATTTTTACGGGTTCCTTTGACCACTTAAAATCACGTTTTGGGTTTTCTTAAAAAACGCGTGCTAAAGGTCTATTAGCGTTTTAATACATTATTTGGTTCCGTTTTCTTCGAGAGTTGTTCCCATATATTATTTTGGTCTTATTAAACCTTAGGAATCCACATAATACACTAACCGAGGTCTCATACCTCCTATGGTTATTTAGCGCTTAATCACCATATTTAAGTTCGGGGTATTTCACGACCAAGTAGTCGGCGTACCCCCGTTAGCACGCGGGGTATGCGAATTTCATGTCAACAATATGCTGAGACCCTTGGGGCGCTGTTTTTACTTGCCAGGTACCTTGAAGCCGAAAACTGTTCGAGAGTAGGACAGGATTGTTACTTAAGCACGGGTAGTGGATTGAGAAAAATTTATATGATGTATTAATGAATTGTAAGTCCGAAATGTTCTCAGCAGTCTTGAGAATTGTAGAAACTCAGTATAGCTTTGATTTGAGGATGTATTGATATTTGAATCGGTAAAGGATTGTATATAGTTGTATTATTTGATTGCTCGGTATAATTATTTATCAGACCGATACTGTAATTAGAGTTTTGTATTGGATTTGGCCTTATTAGTCACGTGGGTGACTAACGACATTGTATCACCCACCGTTTGTAAGTAAATTTCCACTGCTGTGTTGTTGGTAAATGAGACAGTTTAGGGGATAATGATTGGATTAGCAGTAGGGGTGTTATTAAAAGTGGTATCAGAGCGTAGTATCGCTCTGATGGTTGAAATACTGAGTTTAGGAAAATAACGAATTAGGAATTAGAGACTTAGGGCTAAGTATTGAGTGTAAGCGTGTGAGGTACGCTAGTTGGGAACTTCTGTGTGAACCCGAAACCTACAATAACCAAACCCGCCCTCCACATCCCCCGTTGTAATGTTGGGGAAAGAACGCTAGAGACATGGAAAGACCTCTCACACTCGAGTAAAACCCGATCTGCCAGTTACAAATAAGCCTTGTAAGATGAATAATCTGTCATATGGTAGATTCCAAGAACTAGAAATCCCGAAGATGGTTCCTATTTGAATGACAATAACCACACTTAACGGTAGAAGATTGAAGATCCTAAATATAGGATAATGAAATTTATGGAACCATGGGGCGACGTGCTTCACAGTCGTGAGAACCATGTGTAGCCAACAAGAAGAAAACCACAACCGCTCAATGAAGCGAAAAAGGTGGGATAATAAAACCTGAGACAAGAGAGTCTACGGACAGCAAACATTTGATAATACCATCAACGGCATGCTAACCGACTAAGGAATTAGTCAAGGTTGGATAACTCCAAACCTACAACGCCAAGAGGCCATAATACTCGGATAACATAGTACAGACAACTATGAGAAGATTCATGAAACGTACACCAATAGGACTACGACTTAGTTCCTAAGGACAAGTCAAATCTCTATAACCACAGTACAAATGTGGGAACAAGCAACGGAGCAAGGTACACGGGGAACCCCAAAGATCGGGAAAGCCTTGGATTAAAGACAACCATGTCAAGAACACTGAGAAGTTACTCAGAAGATTGATCACTAATATCCAAAGATCATAAGAAGATCTAATAAAACCACTAAATTCAGATGGAAACAATACCATAACCGGTATGTGCTACCCTGAAAAACAACCTACCCGCGCACTTGCCAAGGCAAGTGCAGCAAAAGCAGGACTATTTGGAAAACCATTAACGACCAACAAGTACTTACTAAAGTACCACCATGCCAGGGAAGCAAATATAGGATCACCAATCCTAAGAACTTAAAGAACGAAACCTTGGAAAGGTCTAACGGCCCGACCATCGTCTTAAAGGAGCATACCAGTCAGCGAGAAGCTGGACTTGGTCAGGACCTCAGACAAGACAACACCGTGAAAATTTTCTTTCAAACACAAAATTTTCTTTTAAACCTAAATTCTTTTAAAAACCAAACCAGAAAACCACGGTAAGTTATCATAGAATGATACAAGAGGAGTTGACAACAGAATACTTCACCTAGGCGTGTGACGAGCACTACGAGTATACCAAAACGTGATATGGGACGATCGCACTCCGAAGGAGCCTGTGGGCCTGACAGACCCTTTTTGTGAGTTAGTCAGGTAAGTGGTGATGTGTCAATAAGGTACCCCACGTATGTATACAAGTGGTGTACGAAACACAGGAAGTAGTCAACTCCGTTCTACGGATAGTGAAGTAAATGCAAACCAAAACAGTTGGACACCTCGAACGATCGAAGAGCTCAGATAAGCTCACAAGCTAAAGGAGTCAAGAACTCACTCCAGGAGGATGATTAAGAGTTAACAAGCACGAGAAGCACTAATAATTGAGTAAACACAGTGGATATGTCTCAAGAGTCTTGAAGTAAATGCATGAAATTGCCGGAATGAACACCCAGTCTAAGCCCGGTAAGGCAAATACCTAACATGAACACGTCAATGTTCAATGGACAAGGTAAAATACCCAGAGTGATCATATAAGGTACCGGAGAATACCATTCATCACCGAAGAGGATATCAAACCAGTCAAAAACATAAGAGAAACCTTCATTGTCTACTCCAAGAACGGGAGACGTTATAACCCCAAAACGGGACAATTTGAAGTCCAGAACCACAATGCAAAGTGAACTGAACATACTCAGAATGTTAGCCAAACGTAATGGCATACCCAACAACACCCAGGAGCAATCCTTGAAGGGTGTCGAACTAAATGTCGTGATAAAACATATGAATTAGAATGAACACTCGGTTAGAACACCGAAGGGATCCCACTTGACAGGGGATACCCTAAATTGACAAATGGTACCGACCAATATCTATATACCTAAACGAAGGCCTCCAACAAATGGAAGTGTGATGTAATGACTTTATCACGGAGCCCAATATTACCTTCAAACCAATTGATGGTGTACGAAGAAATAGAAAATATGGAAAGAAATGCTTGTAAACAGCCTAAGATGAGCCGAGCTCTAGGCAACGTGCTAGTGAGCCATGGACCCGCTACATTACATAGATACAATGATTGCAAAACCTAGTGAGAACCATAAGGAGAATTGTCGGTGATGGCACCAATAAAGGTTGCTTAATAACCAACGTGCAGGGATACCCATCGTTAATGTGTGACTGCGAGAGCGGTGAACACGTAGACTCCTAGAAGAGGATGTCGGCAGTAGATGTCTAAAAATGCACCTCTTTCAGAACTACTAAGGTAGTGAAGCTTGAGCGGATAATTACTGCCAAACAATATTTGGAACAAGATGAAACTGAAGGATACTTTGATGGCAATTGGTAGGAACCGGATGAGTAGTCGGTTATAAAGTTGTAACGCTCTAGGAGCTCAGAAACAGAAAGAATAATATATTCTATAATAAGCCAAGTAAATGGCGAGCCATAGTACGAATGGCAAAAATACATGAGTAGAAGCTAATGTAACAGCGGATGCCATGTAAACCAATACTGTAGAGTCAGTAAGAACACGGTGCGCAACAAGCGACCAAGTTATGTGAAGAATCACATAATGACATAGAGATGTTAAACAGGAGATGGTAGACAGACCGGGCAACAAGCCAGGAGTCTACACCATATGATGAAGGACCTTACAATGGAGGCAAGGTTCACTCCTATTGCAATTGCATAAGGAACTAGAAGCAAACCCTTGATGAATCAATCGATAAGCGAAGTAATACACTTTGGGAAAAAGTACCCAATTGATAGATAATCAATCGTACTGGATACAGAAGTTTTGTGTACACTACAATGAACATGGCACAAGCCAGTTAAGTGAAAATTTAGAAACCAACCGTGCGGCCTAAGGCCCAAGAAGCACGAAGGGTGTGGGACTCACTACTAAAAGGAAATATTGTAGGGAAAAACTATATATAAAAGAATAAAATAATAAACTAAACCTACAACCCTACTACGGGTAGCAAATAAAACCCGGTCGGAGTATAGTGTAAATATATTACGACCGAGAGTATCAAACCCAAGGGACTTATAGAAAACTAGTCCTAATCCGGGCAAAAAGCCTATTCTAAAACAGGGGGGAAAGGTAAATGTTGAGTCTAAACTAAGAAAACTAAATAAACTAACTTTGATTCAGGAATATATCAATGCAAGAGTATCTTATGACCAATGATCAAGGGTGGCAAGTCTCAAAAAGAATTTAGTCTCGTAAAATGAATGTGCCGGGTTTGCTACCGGACCTCCGCTACCTAGCAGACTCAAGGCCTTGAATGTGCCGGACATCTTCCATCTGACACTACATCCGGCACCCTTCATTTCGTAAATAACACTTCCAGATTCGGGTCTGATAAAAGGAACTCAATATTCATACTTGCATCGTGCATAGCTAATGCCGCGAATACAAACATAATAATGGGGAAATAAGATATTAATCCTAAACCTTAGGTCTTGATGCCTGCTTTTCAGAACAACAAACTTAAAGATTACCAAAATCCTAATCTATCATATTCTAGTCATGTGAACATTAAATAGGACTTAGAGATAAGAGAATAAGTAGCTAATTCATTCTACTTGTAAGAAGATTAGAACTTGGATTAAGAACTTGAAAATTCCATAAATGATCATAAGAGTTTTACAAGGAAGTCTTCCCTAACCAAAAACCTAACAAAGAATTCTACATCACCATCCACATAACTACAAGAAGAGAATACAAAGGGGGAGAAGGAGATGTTCATAGCCTTAACCCGACAAGGTCTTCTTCTTCTTGCGTGGATGGATCCGTAGACTTCTTTGGACACCAACAATGGAGTGTGGGCGGAATTTAGAGTAATGAATGGAGTGTAATATGATGTTGAAGTGTGTTGATTGATGCAGACTCTCGGCCTATTTATAAGCCTCATTTGTGTCTATTGCAGGGTGTCATGCCGAATCAGGAGTAGCCGGCACATGTGGAAAACGTGTCAACTGCTCAACGGTCGAAACCGCCAAATCCGTGCGAAACAGTACATATGCCAGGTAGGAGATACCCGACATCATACCCGGCACCAGCCAAATCACCAACGGTCAATAACTGCTATCGCTTGGTCAACCAGGGCGACTCTTTACTTATGCCGGATGGAATGTACCCGACATTAGGTCCGACAGAGCCTCTTTTTTGATCTATGTTTATGTCGTGCAGAATTCATCCGGCATGGAGTCCGGCATCAATTGAATTTCTGCCTAGAGATTCGTTCCTTTCATAGAAAACACATAAAACATAAGACTGAACAAATAATACATTTAAATACATAATATAGCATAAATAAACTCTATATAACCTAATTTAGATAAATATAACTCTAAATGTAGTGCATAAAATATGATAAGTCTGCGGCTTATCACACACCAACAATCACAAGAAGTGAATTCCACCGGAATAAAGCGGAAGAAACTTATGAAAGTCATAAGGACCGATGCATAGAAAATGCAAGGTTATACAAGTAAAAACACTTGTACCGAACAAGATAAGTAGGCATAATTTAGAAGCCACCAACAACAGAGGAAGCACTACATACTAAGTAGTGGCTCAACCACAACCGAAAATAAGTCGGAGGAACCTAGTGAATAATCACGGAAGTAAGCAGCAGAATTTACAATAGATTTCCAAAGACCTGGATAGGAAATCTGAAACTCATCAAGTTCGGGTACGGTAAAGGAATACCATGCTTGATTGAGAAACCATATTCCCAACATAAAAATCTATAATAAGGTGATGTATAACACATTAAGGATAACAAGAAGTGCGAACAACCCTAAGTTATCAGGGTCGCGCAGTAGAAGCTAGTGGGCCCAAGACTCTAAGGTTTAATACACCTAGTGAATGAAGGGCTAATTACCAACGCCTTCAAGCCTCTTAGGGTAGAACCGAACCCGGTTAAGAGTTGAACAACTCCAATGAAAATTCTTAATGTAGGGACTAACCGGCAATATGGGTAGGACCTTTTGATCAAGGAACATTGTATGATAGACCGCATGGAAGCTGAAATACCCCATGATGGCGGAACGCCTTAAACCAATGTCCAATGTTGACACATGGTAGATTATGTGGGCATAATCCCTTTTTAAGGGGGGTAGAGCGAAAACCGCGAAGTGTATGTTTTACGTGATAAGTGCCTAAACTATAATGCGCATAGCGCAAAAGAATTTGTTTTGATGATTGATACTCATGTTACATAAACATTTGTATTCAATCATTGTGTAAATATGGTTATTTGTGAGATTAGAAGTGGAAAGGTGTAGAGAAACTCCAGGGGAATGAGAACTCTGATTGGTAATAGTGTGAAATATGAGTTGGTATGAAACCGGTGTTGAGAAATGAATATGTTTGGGAGATATGATGAGAATAAATCGGTATGAAACTGATGGTGAACCTAGTGGGAATTAAGTTCCCTAGGTGACTTGATTTGATTTTATTTGTGAATGATTGGAGGATAGAAAACGAATTGGAGTTAAAATATGTATTGAACTTCTTAGGTAAAGTACTTGGATATAACTTGAGCAATAATCGATGAGATGATTAATAAGTGAAGAAATGAATTCTAGAAATGAGAAAATGTATGTCTTGGTGATTATGACTAGTAAGATTAAAAAGATAGAAGATGAAATAATGTTTGACTATTTGATTGGGTGAAAGAAGGTGAGAGGTGGAACTTGATTTGCTAGCGATCAAGGGAAATTGAACATAAATTGGGGTGAAAGGATAGTTCAACACCAATGCCGATCACATTGGGGTTGAATGACTCTTGAAGCTCTTTATAAGTGGTCACAGTAAGAACACTAGTAATAGGTGTAGTTATCACAAATTGGAATTTGGAGTTGTATGGAGTTTTCAAAATGAATTTGTAAACTGATTTGGTACAAATGATTTTCTTCAAACTTGAGAATGAGTACCGGTTTTGAAAACGCTCCCACGGGTGCTAGTTGGACCTTCCCATGGCTAGGCACCGGTATCGGGTCGAACCCGGAAAATAAGGCTAGTGTGTGAGCCGGTGGGAGTGATGATTAGTTTTGAAACCGCTATCACCCACCGTGGCTACGGCCTTAAATCTTAACGACCGGTTGAACGGTGGGCGTGTGTTTTGTATTTTGCCAAGGGCAGTAGGATATGAGTAGTCCTGTGTTGGGAGAGTACCCAGAGTGCCCGAGGATCTCTAGTTGTGCAAATGAATTTGATCAGAATCAAAGGACCGTAGGGCTAGAGAGTGTAAGTGCCCAAAGTCATGACGGCCGTGAACCCGAAAGCATAAGTGTTCAAACGTGACCGGTACCTGAGGGATCACTCGATATGGGGGAGGAATGAGTGCCTAATTATCTTCGGATGGACCCCTATGGAGAGGTTGGAAAAAGAATACTTTTGATTGTTATGCATGCAGTGACATGTTTTTTTGGATGTGTGGTATGCATCGAGTTAGACGTTGGAGTCTGTGAGGTTATATAGAGGTTATAGCCTTAGCATAGAATACCTATGTCACTATCTATATTAGATTCACCAACTTTGAGGGCAAAGTTCTTTAAGAGGGGTAGATTGAAATACCCTGAACTTAATTACGGTGATTAAATTATTTAAATATGGTATTTGAGAGCCTAATAGTGCCCAAAGTAGTTTGGTAAAGAAAATAAATCCAAAAGAAAAGAGAAAACGCTTAAAAAGTATAAAACGTAAAAACGAGCGTTACATGACCATAGGAGGAATACGACCTCAAAAAGGGTCTTTTTGGATTTCCAAGGCTTAATAATTTCTAATTAATACACGGGAACAATTTCTGAAGAAAACGGATCCATAAAATGAATTAAAAACGCTAATAAAGCTTTAGCTCACGTTTTTGAGAAAACACAAAAACGTGACTTTAAGTGTTCAAACAAACCCGTCTAAATTATGGTTGACTAAATAACTATAGCTAAACATTAATGGAAGCTTAAGAACCATTAAAATTAAAGAAACGAGAAAAATCCAGAAAACGGGTCCGGTTAGTGAATAGTGCCAAACCGGGTAAATTAACGAGCTTTATTGTGAAAAGATGAAAATGCCCCTAGCTTAATTACCATAGGGGGGCCGGTTTTTGAGTGGTCAACACCCTCTCCTTAAAAGTTGACTCTATAAAGAAGAAAGGAAAACAAAATCAAATAAAACAAAATGTAAAAGGTAGAAAAGTACATACCTCTTCTCTCTCCCCCATTTCCCTCTTCTCCTTCCTTCCCTCCTCCTCCTCTGCCAATTTTTCCTCCCTTTCTCCCCTTGCTGGTGATTCCAAGGTGCTCCAATGGTAGCCCACTTCCTCTCCATGCTCAAGCTACACTAGAGCTCCAAATGAAAAACTAATTACATATTCTTCATCCTCTCATCAGGCTCTATCTTTCTCTCTTCTCAAAATCCCAAAAGGATGAACTTCATATCCATGGGTTTAGCCCATTTGAAGAGAAAATGGTAGCATCTTGAAGCTTGGAGTCTCCCCTTTCATTCAAGGTAAAAATTTCCTATAACACCCCTACCGGCAATCACAACATTACTCCTAACCCGTCTCCATTATCAATACACAAGCAGCGGAAATTCTAATACGACCGGGGGTGAAACAATGCCGTTAGCCACCCACGTGACTAACAAGGCCAATTCCAAACAAACAATACAACACACTATCGGTCTGATGGGTCTTTACCGAGTACACTATAGAAATGATACATTCCATTCCCTTATCAATTCTCAAACCAAATACAACCTTAAATCCCATGATAAACAATATAATCTCCATCTAATACTATACCGAGTATCTACAATTCCCAACATTATTGATGACCTTTCGGTCTTACATTTCCATGATACAGCAATACAAATATGTAACAACTACCCATGCTTAATCACAACCCCATCATACTCTCGAACGGTGATCGGCTTCATTGTACATGGAAAATAAAAACAGCGCCCCTAGGGGCTCAGTAAAATTGCTGCATATGACTTCCGCATACCCTGTGTACTAGCGAGGGTACGCCGACTATTTGGTCGAGAGCATGCGGTTCATTTTAATTCAAACGATCATGCTCAATAACTATGCATTAATCATGCACACATTCAAGATATACAACCAAGAAATAGAATCCACACAGATATCACAACCAGCTCGGTAAGTTCAGCTACCTTATTCTGAAGCCTTGAGAGACCGTATCTCAAGTGAGTTTCATTCCCGTTAATTACCAACTTCCCATCTCAACCGGGTAGTTTACTTGTCCTAGATGTTTAGGCACTCTCGGTCCCGATCTAGTTTTCTTAATTATTCCACTCTTGAATAATTTTAGGTTAAGCCTCAAAGGCCTCCCGGCAGAGACATATATAGGTCTCACCACCGGGCTTTTATAATCTCAATACGGGATTAGAAACATTCTCTCATGTTCCCTCTTTCCTATCCCATAATACCTAGCTTACCTCTTTAGATGGGTAAGCTCTGCCAGTCTTACTCCAGTCGGGCACCACTATGTGGCACACGGCCCCGCAGGGCACCACTATATGGTACACAGCCCGGTAACAAGGGAGTTCGACCACGGATTCTGAAACATACGCTCTGTTGCTTCCTCTTCCTTGCACGCGTGACTCACAATCCCCCTAACCCAACTCTCGGGTTAGTAACAATAGGTACTTATATATATATATATATATACATATAGATGTCAGTCAGCCGCATCTCTCTCGATGCTATTATACAACTTAGGAGATTTTCCTATTTTGTCGTATCCACCGATTTAAGGGTCGCCCCTACACTTCCATTACTTAGGAACTATGTTCGTTTTCTAACATTGTGTCACATCCTTGCATAGGAGGTTGACTATTGATATTAAGGATGTTCTCTAGTCTCGTGCGTCGCTTGTTCTCATTCCGAGTAAATTCTTGAGTTTGATTTATCGTTGTCCATTAGTCGATGGCTTTCGTGTGTTACCTCATTTTCATTATTTCACAACATGACTCTTTCTTCGAGTCACTAATCAACAAGACCCAACTATGGGTCGCACTACGATACACAATCACATGAAAGCAACTCATTCACCATAAATCCATTTCATGAATTATACAAACTTTAGTTTAAATTCAATCTAATAAACAGCAATACAATACAAGCACTATTACGTGCTGAAATACCCCTAAATTAATTTAAATTAATTTAGGGGATTTCTTTCATTAAACCTTTAATAATACTATTAAGTATTAAATTATTATATGGAATTATGAATGTTAAATTAGTATAAGGAATTATGAATATTAAATTATTGTATGGAATTATGAGTATTAATATTATATGGAATTATGGAAATTATTTTAGGGGATTCCTCCTATTTAACTCTAAAGAATACAATTAACTATTTAATTATTATATATCATTATATAGTATTATGAATTTAATAACAAGATTTATAAGTCAATAAATCTTGGAAAAATTCCTAGACACTCCAATTATATTATAAAGATTTTAGAAATATTGGGAGCATTGATTTGGAACATAAAAGTCAATATAAAATCCTAGAAACCTTAAAGCTTATTAAGCCTTGCTAGGGTTGACTTTTTGAGAATGGTCAAACTAGCATATGAAACCTATACCAATAAAAAGGTTATGGAAAACCATGAAGATCGATAAAAAGAACGTCAAAACAGCCAAAGTTATGCTAGATTGAAGTTTAGAGTCAAAATTTTGAAACCTGCCACGTGTCAATCAGTCACAGACCGCCCGCACTTAGCTTAAAAATCAGAACTTCCAGCAGTGATTTTACCCTAACTTTATACGGCTATATCTCACTCATCTCTCAATATTTTTCAATTCCGTCTTCTCCATTCTCTTGTCCTACAATTCCTCTTTGCAACCATAACTCATACATAACCTACATCATTCTACATCGACGGGAGAATCGATCTAAAGTTGCCTCCTTGCGAATTCGTAACCCAGAATTCCAGTTTTTACTAAAATCAGGTAAAATTCGTCTCGTCATAACTTCTTCGTTTCTCATCCAAATTTCGTGTTCTTTAGCTTGTTTTGAAGATCTCAAATCCCTCTACAACTTTCATGTTAATGACCAAGGCTGATTCGTAACCAGTAGGGAGAGCGAGTCGTCTAAAGTTACCTACTCGATCACGTCGGTTTTTGCCCAGAATATTTCCAGAAACGACATGGCAAACTCAGATCTTTGTGGATCTATAACTTTCTCCCTAGTTATTCTTTCTCCATGATTATTCCACCAATGTTTAGAGTTACATGTATTCTTTAAAATGACGTAGGTGTCATGGATTGAATCCATCTCAGTTATCCCGAGTTGATCCGCGAAGTTGCCTACCTGAACAACACATAAAATACTAGTTTTCCAGAAAAACGAGTTCGAATTGCCTTGCCGGCGCATCTCCGGTACGATTCCGACCAAATTATACCTATAATGCTACTTTTTTGCATTCCCGTTCATAACCCTCTATCAATTTAACCAATTACGCAAATTGAGAGAATTTGGCAAATCGAATTCGAAACCGGAAAAGAAAACCTAACTTCGAAACAGAAATCGAAACCCGATGAATAATGCATTATAATTGGGGAAATTGGTATCATTAGAACCGAAATTTGATTTTGAAACCATAGAAACAAGAATCACTCGATTTCGTTCTGTAGATTGGGAGATATTGTCGATTTAGTACTCGACTTCGATTTTGGATTTGATGAAGAACTGGGGCTTCAGCGTCCGTCCGATCTGGACTTAAGGAAATGGGCGGCCAAGATTAGATCGTGGATAATAAAGATGTTTTAAGTTTATAATGATTCAGAATTTAACTCTAACTTGTTGAATTAATTTAAATATCTTCCCGAAGGTATTTTGACATGAAATTCTAACCATAGATTCCTTATTAAATATAGTTTATTTTGATGTAAATTAATAAGGTTTTGGAGTTTTTAAACATAAGTTATGATTTTTTCAATTTACGGGTTTTCTGGAATTATTTGGCTAAATTAAAAAGATATTTTTATGAAATAAAAATTTTATAATATGTCTAAAATGTTATAGTTACTGTATATTAAATTTGGGAATTTTTGGGCAATGGTAAAAGGTTTTAAAATTTGTGTTTGTGAGTTTTTCATAAGAATAACTTATAATATATGGTTTTTGATGTAACCAAAAATTAAAGTATGGTTTGTTAATGAACTTTTTAAGCTGGGAAAATATGGGAAACTAAATTAACATTTTATAACAGTAAGTTTATAAATGTTTTGGTATTAGCTTTTAAGAGAAGTGAAATTATTTACATATATGTATATATACTTATTTAAGTAGAAACTTATGCTAAATCAAGGAATCTAATTATTTTACGTTTTACTTATTATATTATATGGGAGTTAATATTTTTAATTAAAACTGAGGAAAATATGTATATATATATAATTAATTACATATATATGAAAAGGAATAAAATAGTAACTAAGGTTAAATCAAGGAACTAAATTAATCTACATTTATATTAATTATATAATATGGTAGTTAATAGACTTAATTGAAACTAGGGAAATACTTTATTTTATAAACCATATTTTGGATGTAGATATGAGTAAAAGTTAATATAAATAATTAAATGCAGTAAAACTACATAAAGAATGTCTTGAATAAATCCTGGTTTACATATATGATAAATAAATAAATAAAAGACATAAAATAGCTTATAGCAAATGGAATATGAAGGAATTAATAAGTTAAACTAAACCTATACATAATACTATTAAAAGAATATTATATGAGGTAGTATTGAAGTGTGGTTATGAAATTGAGCTTAAAGAGTTATCTTGGATTTCTAAGATTTATATAAACCATATTAGAATACATGTGTAATATTATTTGTCAAAGACCATAATGTAAATCTATAATTTGGTTAGGTAATTAATAAGTTGGGACTTAGGAATATTTGTAATTAGATTTTACACAAATATAACTTACTATATAATTAATGAATAAATGTAATACTTTTACATCTAAATGTTCTTAATATATAAACAATAATAAATAAATAAAATACTTTTACATCTAAATGTGAGGTGGATTAGTAAGTCTAGATTTAATCATTTCTTAACATTTATGGCATTGGAATATAACTTAATGTTTTAAGATAAAATCATTAAAAGGGTTATGATATAAAACTATATTAAACTATGATTTGGAAATTTATCTAAATAATAATCCTTAAGTTTCCTGGCATTAGATAAGCCATATGAAATACATTTATTACCAATACTTAGGATGTGAGTTTACAATTAAGTGAGGTATTTAGTAGTTAGAATTTATAGAAGGTTTATAAATAGGAATTTGATACTTAAAACCTTTGAACCTTTTTATTAGATAAAGCTAAGTTACATAAGATATTATATTGATATACTTTACGGTAATGGGAAGTAATGATGGGTTATTTGAATATAAATAACAGAATTTTCATAGTAGATTATCTTATTAAATAATTAACAATTTCACTTACGAACCCAATTTGATTCTTTGATAAATTCTACTCTATGTAGATATATTGTCCATCCTAAATACAATAAAGGAAATTTATTTATTAGGTTATTCCTTTGAAACCTTAGGTTTTGTAAAACAATTTAAAACGTATTTAAGGCTTGTTTAATGAAGTTTAGTACAAAGGATTATGCATAGTCTATAGAGAGATTGTGTGTAAAAATAAAACATTTAGGAAATTAAATGTAAGTAAGGATACATAAAAGGTTATACCAAACACCTTATTGTATAGGTAATAATAAACATATAATATACCTTGTGAATACTAAATGTAAGGTTAATTCGTTAAATCTAAGTTAACTATAGTATAGTTATTCAGGATGAGAAGCAATTTAACATCTTATGACAAGTTTACTAGATGGTTGTAATTAAAAGTCATTCTGAACTAAGGATATGATATTTGAGTTTAGTGGCTCAACTAAGCTATAATAAAATGTATCTACAACACTATGATTCCAATATACAAGATGTAGATCTTAATTAAGTTAAGGGAAAGACTTAATCATAACGGGTTATCTAGTAGATATTGTTTGAATACATAATCTTTACATTGTGGGATAGTAGTATAGTATTCTGAGATGAGTCCATCGTAGGTTATAATACAATGTTTATTCTAAATTAAGAATAAAGGTATTGAGCTTAAGATTATTATTGAAATTCTTAGATTTAATTATATAATATAAACACATTTATGATATAGAGGTCTTAAAAGTCTTGAATGTGAGGATTGTGGTTAAGTATGAATAAAGTGGATAGGAGTGGACAGTTAGCAAATGTTAATCGAATACATTCCTTGATCTTACCACCTTGGGCTATACAACGTTCTCAGATAACTCAAAGATTATACCTAACATTTAAGTGAGGGCTTAAAAGACAATTGAGACTTTGGAATAAGAGTAAGGAGTTTATTTAAGCTTAACATAGGCTACAAGTGATTGATGATAGACTACCTTTAATATTCTTCAGAGTATTGTTGATTGTTTGTGCAAGTTGACTAGAACTGCTACAGCGTTACCCAGGTACGATTTCTCGTACTTAGCTTGTTTTGTTTTGGACCTTATGGAATGTTTTGTACGATTTCTCGTACTCAGCTTGTTGTGTTTTGGACCTTATGGAATGTTTTGTACGATTTCTCGTACTCAGCTTGTTGTGTTTTGGACTCTATGGAATGTTTTGTACGATTTCTCGTACTCGATACTTTTGCTGATGGACTTTATGGAATATTTTGGAACACCGACTGACCTTGAATGGATTTCAAAATGAGACTGTTGTGTGACTAACTGAGCTTGATGTGACTAACTGAGCCTGTATGTGTAACTTCCTTGGTTATTGGTTCCTCCTCCTATCTAGTTGTTTCACTAGATATTAACTGCCTAGGGTTTACGCTTCTGCACTCTGTAGGACTGAGTGTTTTGGTATTGCTCTTGTGCAGTTAATGATCTAGTGGGGTGATTGGGAATATAGGAAAATATCTGGTAGTGGTAATTCTTCCTTTGGATAATGGGTAATGTTTCAACCATGAGTCGAGTTTGATCAGCCTTATTGGAAATGGATTCTTTCTATTGGATATTAGTTGTTGAGGGTTTACGCCTCTGCACTCTGTAGGACTGAGTGTTTTGGTATTGCTCTCGTGCAGTTAAATATCTAATGGGAATATGGGAAAATGTTATTCTTGGTATTGAGTATGGATTATTTCTATTAAGTGGTGCACACACTTTTCACCGATGACCGAGAACGGGTCGGTGGCAGCGGAGGTCTGCTATACCTCGTCCATCTGGACAACTAACAGCGGAGGTCTGTTTACCTCGTCCTTGTGACAACTGACAGCGGAGGTCTGTTTACCTCGTCCTTGTGACAACTGACTGGCGGTGGGGGCCATCTCTCCCAATTGGTTTATTCCACTCTTGAGTATATTTTGTTTATGGGAATCATCTTCTGAAATGGTGGAGACATAAACTGTCTACCACGGGTTATGGATATTCATGTCACTCCTAGTCCTTTGTGACTACTTGAGTCTTTCTCTTCTTGACCAGAATTGGTTCTAACATCAACAATGGATGCTTACTAACTATGTGGTGTGACTACTTAAGTGGATGACTTGGTTTGGAAGTTCTTTATCTCTATCTTTGTTTTGTTTTCTTTTCTCTTTGACTTGATTGTTTTGAAGTGCTTTATCTCTGTTTTACTTTTAAGAGTTTGTTTTCATGTTACTGTTTATTTTGAAGAGTTATGTTTTATAAGTTTGTTTTTGGAGAATTGTACCAGTTCCATTCCAGGGAACTGACTCACCCCTCTCGGGGTGGGCTGCTTGGTTTCATCTTGCAGGTACAAATTGATTTACAGGTGGCCACGACGAGCATGAGTGATTGGGATGGGATTAGGTTTATGGAGAGTGAATGTGTTTCATTATTGTTATGTTTATGTTAAGTTTTCTCGAAGTTCAGACCGTAACTTAGTTGATTGTAATGGTTGTAATTGGTGATGTTGGTACCGGGTGTTTGGAGCCCGATGGTCTGTAGCACCTTTAGTTTATTTTCCGTTGTTGTTTTATTATTATAGGGGTGTTACAGAAAGTGGTATCAGAGCGTAGTTACGCTCTGAACCCGAGAAAACAAGCCGAGTGAAATACTTAGATTATAGGTGCACTTAAAACGGGGGAATTGGGGTTGAATTGGGAAGTGAGGATTCCAGTAAGGCACAACTCCTAACCCTTCTTAGATTAGTGAATGATTTCTTTATACATTTTTCTTTTTATGAATGTCTGTAGAGAATGGTGTGCTGTCGTTCTGTTTGAACATTAAACTACGGTAGAAATATAGGTTGGAATATAATCTATTAAGTACGATAAGATTTTGGTTGGGATAAATCGTATATTAAGCTATTTTCTTTCAAAAGCATGCTTATGGAGAATACATTGCTAAAATACAATCCTTTAAAAGCTGGTAACATATTCCTAGAATTCTAAGGAATACTTTTGGTGGAAAACAATATACAAATAGATCTTTGAATAACTAAGTTAGTATTGACATTATATACAAGTGCTTCAACTCCTTTAAAGTTTGGAAATAAATTTCAAGAATTACTAGGTACAAATTGTTACCTAAAGATAATGTTTAAGATAAATCTTAAGTCTAGAAAATTATTAAGCTAACAAGAACTAGTAGCGTATTAGAAAGATCAACATCTGAACTTTTAAAACACATTAAAACTCTATGTTAACTTTAGAAAGAAAACACATAAACCTAACACCCTACGGGAAGTGCCTGGTGCGACGAACTCCTAGGCTGAAAGTAGTGGGGGTGCACACCCACTTCTGGAAGTTTAGGGGCTAGACAAGCCCTGTCATCTAACCGTATATAATCTTCTACGCAGGTGATGGATTGTGTTGAACTTGAGGGGAAGTGGTGGTAAGACGTTACCATCATGAAATCTTGAGCTAGGCATATTTCATTCCTAACCACAATGAACAAATCAAAATTTGTATCTTAAGATCTGGTATTAAAACTCATAAATGTAAAGGGTTTATTGAGTTAAATCTTTGGTGAAAATACCTATATATGGAGGAAGGGGATTAAGTTTGGGTACTCCATGATACAACATCTACCCCTGGTTGAATATAAAAAAAAAATTGAGAGTTACTTAAAGATTGAAAATTCTCATGTTTACTTGGAAGTTTAACATTATACATGTATAAAAGTTTAAAAGACACACTAAGAGTGATATTTACCAAAAGCCACCATTGTCTAAGAGAGTACTAAGATTTAATAATCAGAAGAATACTTACATGGAACAAAAATTTATTTTATAAAGTTTTAACATATGGTTGGCTAACAAACCCTTGAAGATAATTTTGAAAGATTATCTAGGATTATTAAATGGTCTGAAATATTATTTTAAACTACTCAAGTATGTTACACCTAAGTTATAGCTTGTTAATTTAATTGATTTGATAAAATGAAAATATAATGGACATATAATTCGTATCAGTCATTAAATGAATGGATAATAATCATAAGATAAAATTTTATAACCACCAAGGAAATACAAATACATAACAATCAAGAGATACATATATATGTAATCCTCATAGATAAAATCAACGGTGCAATAAAATTCACAACAAAGCTGGTTAATAAGGTGTTGAATTCTTTGATTGTGCCGTTAGTAGCGGTACGAGGGCGTACCTTAGCTCTTTTAAGGGGGATATGCTGGCATACTCCTCCTTCGTTATTTCATCCGGATTATGCCTCGTTGCATTGTTAGTAAAAGGAGAACAGTATTAGCAGAATGAGAGGTGTTTGTATGTGCTTGGTTTTTACATTATGACTCAGTTATGACTCAGTATGTGACTTTTGGATTTTCACTATGCTATGTCTTGGTATATCTTGGTTCATTTTGATTTTGAGTAATCTCGAGTGGAATGTTGTTATGGAAATGGATGGAAATAAAGGATTGGATTGGTATGGAATTTCATTGGAATTATTATTGTCTTAGCACACCCGAAGCGGTGGGAGTGCTTATTAGTTGATTTTTAAACTTCGAGGTGAAGTTTCTTTTAAGGGGGATATACTGAAATACCCCTAAATTAATTTAGGGGATTTCTTTCATTAAACCTTTAATAATACTATTAAGTATTAAATTATTATATGGAATTATGAATGTTAAATTAGTATAAGGAATTATGAATATTAAATTATTGTATGGAATTATGAGTATTAATATTATATGGAATTATGGAAATTATTTTAGGGGATTCCTCCTATTTAACTCTAAAGAATACAATTAACTATTTAATTTTAATTATTTATTATTATATTTATGAATTTAATAACAAGATTTATAAGTCAATAAATCTTGGAAAAATTCCTAGACACTCTAATTATATTATAAAGATTTTAGAAATATTGGGAGCATTGATTTGGAACATAAAAGTCAATATAAAATCCTAGAAACCTTAAAGCTTATTAAGCCTTGCTAGGGTTGACTTTTTGAGAATGGTCAAACTAGCATATGAAACCTATACCAATAAAAAGGTTATGGAAAACCATGAAGATCTATAAAAAGAACGTCAAAAACGGATCATCCTAGCCAAAGTTATGCTAGATTGAAGTTGAAATACCCCAAACCTTGGTATGTTGTGTAAATGTTAAACTATGGTATTTAAAGGCTAAAAAGTGCCTTAGGGACATCAGTGTACAATTTAAACCATAGTAAAACACAATAAAACACTAAGACACGGTTTGAGCAAAAACATGCTCTAAGCTTGGAGTGAACTTGGCTAGGACCCAAAGAGCCTACCAAGACTTGATAATGCTTAATTATGACTTTATGAGGCTAATTAAGTCCTTAGGAAACTTTGGTAGACAATGAAACCAAACAAAACACAAATAAATACCTTAAGGTCAAAATGGGCTAAAATGTGCTCTAACCTTGGGATAAATGTGTATAAGGCCTAATGGTCAAACCTATGCCTTATTTATATGTTAATGAACATATTAAATCAATTACCAAAGAAAACCAAGCTTGAAAACAAGTTAAAACGCAAAATGTGCTTTAAGGAGTCTTAAAGCACGTTTTTGAAAAATTGTCTTGTAAATGAGTTTTGAGTGGCTAAATGTCCATCATTACTCTTTAATTAACATGTGTACTATATAGTATCACATTTGGGTGGCTATATCAATGGGAAATCAAAAATTTCACTTCTATGTGCCTTGTTTTTGTGTGAATAGTGATTTTTATAACTAGTTTGTAACATATAATGTTATAAGTGAGACAATTGACTAATAAGGTCTAAAATACCCCCTTGCTACTATTTGGGGCCGGTTTCCTTATAAGGGAATTAGTCATCCCTTGTTAAATTGATAAGATAGAAATTGATAAAGTAAAACACTATTTACTTTACTTAAATATCTAAAACTAACAAAGCAAACTCATTTCCTCATTCTCTCATTCCTTTCTTCATTTCCCACGGTGGTCTTCTTCTTCCTCCTCTCTCCATCGGTTTCCAAACAGAACCATACCATTCTCATCCTTCCTCACTTGTAACTTATGACTCCATGCTCCGAATTTAATTCCGAGACTACCGTTCTCTTAGTTGGAGCAAGCTCTTCATTCCTATCTTTTCAAATCATCAAAACCACCATTTCGGTGCCAAGGAGAACTTCCATGGAAGGAGCTTGAGCTAATATTTTTATGCCTTGTTGATCACCTTTACTTCAAGGTAAGGAAAAACCAAAGAAAGAAAACTCCATTTCCTCTCCTTTTGGTATATGGCCGAAAATTCACCTTGTAATGGTGTCTTCTCTTGTCTTGTTTTAGCTTCATTTAAATCTTCCAAGGGCTAGGAGGAGTCCTCTCTTGATACTCATTCAAGCTCTCTTTCCATTCAAAGGTAAAACAATTACCTTGATGTGTTAAAACAATATATGTAACTAGGGTTTACAATGAGATAAAGCTTAAAGCTTATATACTCATTTCAATGTTGGTATATTGTTTAGTTGTTGGCAAGGAACCAAATGCCTTACCGGTCTTGTAAGGAAACAAGAAAGAAATTTGGGAGGAAAAGAGGTAAATATGCTATCTTAATGTGGTTTAATGCCTTAGGAGAAATAAGCTTATAATGCTTGTTAAAACTACCTAAAGAGCAAATGGTGAATGACCTAGTAAAGTGTTCTCAAGGAGACTAGTAAAAGAACATAGTATTGGGTGTATGTATTGCAGGTCAAAGGCATTATTTATGTGGGAAATTCAGTGTTTAAGGATTATGCAATTTAAGGGCCTAAGAGCCATGTTATTTAAGGGCCTAAGTGCCAAGCAAGTTTAATTATGCACTATATTGTGATGTAGTGTAAATTTGGTGAAGTTTGTGAGTGATAATGTTCTTGATGGAATTAGGTGTTCTTGAGTTTTAATGGTGAAAACTATGAGTTTTGGAATGATGGTGTGCTAAGAGAACCTATGGCGAAATTTGTAAAATGTATAAGGAGTTCAAAGTGCTTAAATGAACTTGGGTGAACTAGGAATTGTTAGGAATGGATACATGCTTCACTAAGGAAAAACACATGCATTAAGGTGTTCTAAGGTGCTTAAGGATTTAGGCATTGTCTTGGAAGTTCTAGAAACCCAATGAGTGTTATTAGGATGATTTGAGTCTTGGAGAAGTTTGTTTAGGTTTAGGTTTGGGTAATGTTGATGAATAAGGAGAGTGAGTTTAAGTAAGGTTTTGAGAAAGAATTCAAGAGTTGTAAAAGGAGATTTGGTTAGTAAGAGAAGATGCTTGGGAGATGATGTGATGATGGTGAGGAAACACTTTGGTATAAAGGTTATTATGGATGAAACACCACTTGAAAAACTAGGAGAAAACATTGTAAGTGTAAGAAATTTTGTGAAGATATAAGTAAAGGTTTAAGGAATTAGAAAAAGAGTTTTGTGAGTGTTTAAGGATATCTTAAGGTGTGTTTGAAGTGCCCAAATGAGGTTAGAGTATACTAGGATATATGGGGTGAAGTTTGGAGTTGATTGTAAAAAGGAAAACAAAGATCTGGGGCAGACCGGACTTGCGACCGGACTTGCAAGTTCGGTCGGGCCCAGTTTACCCTGTGAGAATTGGCTTCGGGAATGGACCGGACATAGGACCGGACTTGGCAAGTCCGGTCGGGCTAAATTTACAAAGGGGAGAAACTTTCCGTCAAAAAGGGGAGAAAATTTTTGACGGAAATGTGTTCTGGAATCGACCGGACATGGACAAGTCCGGTCGGCAAGTCCGGTCGGACCAAAAATGTGGTTTAAGGTTATGAAATGATATGAGATGATGGGGATTATTAGGTAATGATGATAAGGTTGTTAAGGACATGTTAGGTGAGTTTAAATGGCAATTAAGTGGGTGAAAAGTTGTATCAAAATGTAAAAGTAAAACAAGTTAAAATGTAAAGTTATGTAACTAAGTTAACGGGGAAAGTTAAACATTAGACATTAAATAATCAAGCAAACCCCGATGTTAATAAAAACACATGTGATGTTAACAGTTGTTCGAGAATCGCTCGAGGAACATAAGTGGACGTGGTAAAGTGGACTCCGGTGACAGGTATGGTTTTCTTGCAACCTGTGTCCTACCGGATTACACCGGCTTGTATGCCAATATGTTTTTCTGAGTGTTTGCCACCTTGTAAGATTAAAACATGTAATGAGTTTATAGTAATTCATTTATGTGGCGAATTTGGCCTCCGATACCATTTAACCTCAAATATGTGTTAAACCTTAGCTAACCAAAACTAGGAACACATGAGTGATCGGTATTCGGAGTTGACGGCCCAAACCTTGGGAACGTGCTAACCACGGCTATGTGTGAGTTAGTTGGAGATTGTTGTTGTATGCAAGTGTGTGAACCTCCCTTGTGTGCTTAACTCGGTTATGATACCGTATGGTGTGTGGATGTGGTAGGCTCCATAATGGATCTCTAAACTACTTATTATAAGTGTATATGTACTAATGGGGGGTGAGGAGTCCGGTTGTTCCGGCCACGCGTGTGATGGACGGGAGTCGATATATCCAGTTCGGCTCTCTTGGTGTATGTATAGGTGGTATTCCAATTTGGTTTCTACCTTCCCTTAGCTTATCCAAAGCTAGTTACTGACTCACGTCGGGCCACAGGGGCATACGAATGTTATTTCGGTGTGCTTGGGATTACTATATCCGACACACCTTGGGTATAAGTTAACCGTTCTATATAACCGGACGGTAACGAGGTTGGTAACGAGCTTAACATGGGAGTGGTAATAATCTCTAGGCTCACTGGTATACTAACTATGGTGGAAGGTTCCTTGTGAGAACCGATTTTATGGTGTTATGTAATGTTATGGTGCTATGCAAATTCCCTTGCTATGCTATGGTATGTATATATATATATATTGGATGTTTAAAATGATTGTGATGTTATCATGTGTACGTCGAAACAAGAAAGGTTTGTTATATTTTGTTATGGGAGGAATGAGATATGTTGTAGGATATGGAGTGTGTGGATCATGGAAATGAATCCCAGTTTGTGACAAGAGGCGTTTAAGGATAACCCGATTAATGGGTACATGTCGTTCGTTAAGGAAGTAGCTCCGTTTCAGAGGAGAGCCACTCTAGGGTTTGAGGAATCATTGGATGGTTGGTTAAGTGTGGATGTGTTGGTTATAGATTGAGCCCATTGAGGCGAAATGTTATGTGTTGTATGTTATGGCTTGTATGCATGATTTAAATATAATCAACTGCATGCTAAGACGACAATTAGTTGTGCGTGGCCCGGTAGCATGTGGGCTGCGGGATTACCATACCAGCAAAGGTGCTGAGCCCCTTGGGGGCCACCCTTTCTCTCCTTTTCTATTTCAGGTACAAGGAGCTGGAAGTCGTTCGAGAGTAGGACGGGGTAGCTGACTGTACATGGGTAGCCATTTAAATTGAGTATGTACTAGTAGCGTAGTAAGACCGAAATTGTTATCGGCATTAGTTTGTAAACACTCGGTACAGTGGGAGTGTTTGTGTATAATAATTGTTGGAAATGGGATAAGGATTGTATTGTGTAGTGCTCGGGAATCTAGTCCATCAGACCGATACAATGTACATGTATTAGCCTTGTTAGCCACGTGGGTGGTTAACGGCGTGTATCACCATTGAATTAAGTAATGTGATGAGTTGAGGTTTCCGCTGCAGTTTGATGTTAAGTGTATGGTGGTGGTTGGGGTGTTACAAAAAGTGGTATCAGAGCGAAGTATCGCTCTGATGACTGAATTACCGAGCTTAGGAAGTACCGAGTTAGGATTTAAGTACTTTGGGTTAAGGGTTGAGTGATAGCGCGAGAGATACGCTAGATAGGAACTACCAGTGAATACTGGAAACCTACAGTATCCTTCCCACCCTCCACAATCCCTGTTTTATAACTTGGGAAAGGACGCTAGAGAGATGGAAGTCCACTCTTACTCGGGAATACCCGATCTGGCTATGTTTAAGTACTACTGTGAGTACGGAGAACCTGTCATACGGTAGATCCCGAAAACTGGGAATCCCGGAGACGGTTTCCATCTGAATAATGTTAACCGCATTTAACAGCGAAGAATGAAGAATTTTGTGTATAAGAGAATAGAAGTTCCGGCAACCTGGGTCGACATGCAGAGCAGTCGAGAATAACCAGCTTGCAACGCACTGACCGTGCAACAGGCAAGAAGTGGATTAGTGAAACCCGAGACGAATGTCTACGGGACCACAGTTGATAAATAATACACCAACGGTATATCAACCGACAAGGGAACTATAACGTAGTGCCCAAGCAAGAGACAAGTCTCAGTAACCACGACAATGCGTGGAACGGGCTACAAAGAGAAAATAATGCTAAGTAAAAAGGGGACTCCAAGAATGGGAGACACCCCAGTTGATAATTATGATGTGAATACAGTGAGAAGTCACCTAGAGAAGTTATTATCAAGACAGTAACATCAGTGAGGGCCAACAAGGCCACTGATGACAGTGCGGATAAAAACAATACCACAACCGGTATGTGTTAAACCAATAGCCAGTTAGCATGGCGCACTTGCCATAGCAAGTGCTGCTATAACAGGGCTGTTCGGGAAATTCATAACCACTACAAAGTACTTGGAAAAGTACCATAAAGTTAAATGTGATTGTCATAACAGTGGAAGGGCCTGTTAGCCTAACCTCTGCAATTGGAAACACACCAGTCAGCAAGAAGCTAGACTTAGCTAAGGTAAGAAGATGTTGTGAAACCATGAAAATTTTCTTTCAAACCCAAATTTATTCAAACCCTTTTCTTTTCAAAACCAGATTTTCTTTCAAACCAACACTTCTTTCTAACCTTCTTTTACACCAAACCAGTAAAACCAAGGACAGTTGACAAGGATACAACAGTGGATAAACTTTCCCTCGATTAAGTTCGGGAAGCAAGGAATGAATATTGTCACGGGACAATATAAGGGAGTTGACAACAGAATACTTCACCTAGGCGTGTGACGGACACTACAAGTGTACCAACTGTGTTGTGGGACGACCGCACTCCGATAGGAGCTTGTGGGCCTGACAGACCTACTTATGGGTTAGTTGGGTAAGTAGCAATGTATCAGTATGGTACCCCACATATGTATACGAGTAGAGTCCGAAACACGGGAAGTAGTCGACTCCGTTCTACGGTCAACAGTGTAAGTCAAACAAGAGCTAAGGATTACCATGAATGGTTGGAGTAAAGGAACCCAGTTAAGTTAAAAAGGACTAAAGGAACTAGTGAGTTTATTTCAAGGAAATGTATAGAGTCAAGAAGTGCGAAGAGCACGGACTGTTATGTAAAGACATCACATATGTCTTAATAAGCCTGAGGGATGAAACATGATAGCTGGAACGAATACCCAGCTAAGAACATAGGAAGGTGTAGTTTACTGAATTTACCCATAGATGCAAGCCAAATGAAGTGGCATACCTTAACAACACCCAGGAGCAATCCATGAGGGGTGATTGGGTCAAACATTGTTAGATAGAGCAATATAATTGAAACGCAAGAGTTGAAACAAATACTCGGATTAAACGCTGAAGATAACCTACTCAACAGTAAGACCCTAAGTTGCCAAAGAGACAACTTGGAAGGAATCGTGACGGTAAGGCTTATAAGCCACAACAACCTGTGTTATGTAATGTGATCGGTTGCAGAAGTATATGTTACACAAGGAAATAGAGCGGAGAACGAACCACTGCTTTAAGAGTGGGGATACCTCTCGGTAGTGTGAAACCGCGAGAGCGGTAGTTGTGTGGACCAAGTTCAAGAAATATGTGGAGGATGGACCACGTTGTTATTACCCCAGGATGATTTGAATAAAATAATACGAAAAGAAGTGCTCATACCAGTTGTGTACACAGGAGGAGTAATAAGTCTGATAGCAATCACCATAGGTGTGTGAAGCTAAATGTGTAGCGAACAACGCTCAAGAAACATAAGGGCTCAAGAAAAATAGTAGTATATTCAAAAATCAGCCAAATAAGTAGCCAGATAAACCCAGCGTAATAGCGGAAGCTAATATAATAGCGGATGCAGTATAAGTTGATGTTGTATAATGAGTAAGGATACGGTGCGCAATAAGCGACCGTTGTGTAAGTATTGTTAGATGATAAATGAGGAGTGAGCAGAGTTATGAGTTAAACCCAGTGGAGGCACAACAGTAAATGATAGCAAACGAACCGAATAGTAAGCCGGTGACAAGTATTATGTAATAAGAATTTCAGTAAAACACAGTGTAAATTCCTATCGCAATCGCATGAGAGATTTACTGTCAAGGGTTCACGCCTCTGTACTCTGTATGACTGAGTGTTTTGGTATTGCACTTGCGCAGTAATGATCGAGTGGGATAGCTAGGAATCAGAAGCATGGTAATTGTGGAGGAATAATGTTGTAATGGCCGATGCATAGGAAATGCAAGGTCATACCAATGGAAGAGTACTTGTACGAAACCAAAGGTGGAGGTATGGTTAAGAATAAGTGATAACAGTGGCACTAAATGCCAAATATCGGTATGGAATGTACCCCAAATGTTGTAATTAGCTGAGAGAGCACTACACACTAGGTAGTAGCTTAATCTCAACCGACAGTAAGTCGGTAGAAGCAAGTCAATCATTGTGAATTACATAGTAGTTTACGCTGTAAGCTATTGGAGAAGTGGATGGAAAATCGTGAAACTCACCGAATTCGCTCAGGGTAAGAGATACCATGCGTCGGTTGAGAAACCATTCTTCCCAAGATAATGGTAATACATTGGAGATGTACAATACAGTAACAGTAACGAATGGGGCAAACTAGCCCTATAATTATCAGAATGGCGCAGCAGAGGCCAGTGAGCCCATGCAGCAAATGCCGAATATACATTGTGAATATGAATGGATGGCTAGTCATCAATGCCTAGAAGCCTCACAGGCCAGGACCGAAACCGGTTATGAGTTAGATAAAACTCAATAAGAATTCTTGGTTTAGGGATTAAAACCACCAATATGGTTAAAATCCTCTAACCAAAACGCATTGTGTACCAGACCGCGTGGAAGTTAAAATAACTTCACGACGGCAGAACATTTTAAGCCAATGTTCAGTGACTGATTACGTGGGCGTAATCCCTTTAAGGGGGGTAGAGCGTAAAGCCGCTTAGTGTGTTTTACCGTACAAAGAGTACGTGAAATGTTGTGGTATAGCACGAAAATAATTTGTTATGATGGTTGGTGCATGTGTTATATAAACATACACATTCATTGGTGGTTAAATTGTGATAATTGCGCACAGAAGATGCGAATACCATTGTGGGAAGTGTGTTATTTTGTTAACAGTGGTGTGTGAGAGTACAAGTGGAAGGGGGTAAAGAAACTCCCGGGGAACTAAAACCCCGACGGTGCATAAATGTAAACCATGTATTGTATTTTGATAAAAAATATATGTATATATATACAGTGTTGTGATTTATGAAGGGTTATGAGACCGACATAGAACCTAGTGAGAATAAATCCCTAGGTAACTTGAATTAAGTTGGATTTGGGTGATGATTGATAGACGGAGTTCTATCCCTTGGAGATGTAATGATTATGACTAGAAGGATTTAAAGATAGAAAATGGGATACGCTTGAATAGTTGTTGGTTGAAAAAAAGAAGTGGGAGGGTGAAACTTGATTATCATGAGGATCAAGGGAAGCCGAACACAAATGGGGTGGAAAGATAGTTCAACACTGATGCTGATCACATCAGGTTGGATGACTCTTGAAGCTCCCTGTAAGTGGTCATAAATAACTATTACTAAGAAAGATACAAAGAGAAATCGGACTTGGAGTTGTGTGGTGTTTTCAAAAGGATTTTCAATTGTGTTTTCAAAACAATCGATTTATATTTTGAATAAAAGATCTTTCTTATACTTAACCTAGTAAAGAATATTTTTGTAGTACTTGCTCACGAGCTGAGGACGTATGAGCCTTTGTCTTCGGACCGGTTACATGAGAAGTATATTGTTAAAGATAAGTGACTGTTTTGATCTCCCCAAAGGAACGGGGACCAGAAGGTGTCCATCGCGAAGGGTCTGCGGGATCACTGTGTATATGTACTCAACGTGGGATTCGAACCCATGAGAGATGGAAAAGGTATTTCTGTTTGATATACATGCTATGACATGTGTTTGGTATGTGTGATAAAGGTTATTTTGGTTTTGATCTCCTAAAGTGTATGCTATCAAGGCCTATGAGTCTAAATGTGTTGCGTTACAGAGACCTATGAGTCTAAATGTGGTTAGGTCACCTAGACCTAAGAGTCTGAGGGATATTATGTTAGTGCAATTGTTGGTGAGGGTACCCGGACCATTAAGTCCGAGGTTACCATGTGAGTAGGATTTTTATGTGAAATGTGGATATGTTGCCCGGACCATTAAGTCGAGGTTGGATGTAAAGGGTGGTGGTAATGGAAGTTTATGGCTATAAGTAATTCCCGTATTCTAATCCAATGATGCGAGGAAATGTGAACTTCGAGGACGAAGTTCTTTTAAGGGGGTGGTAGATTGAAATACCCCAAACCTTGGTATGTTGTGTAAATGTAAACTATGGTATTAAAGGCTAAAAAGTGCCTTAGGGAATCAGTGTACAATTTAAACATAGAAAACACAATAAAACACTAAGACACGGTTGAGCAAAAACATGCTCTAAGCTTGGAGTGAACTTGGCTAGGACCCAAAGAGCCTACCAAGACTTGATAATGCTTAATTATGACTTTATGAGGCTAATTAAGTCCTTAGGAAACTTTGGTAGACAATGAAACCAAACAAAACACAAATAAATACCTTAGGTCAAAATGGGCTAAAATGTGCTCTAACCTTGGGATAAATGTGTATAAGGCCTAATGGTCAAACCTATGCCTTATTTATATGTTAATGAACATATTAAATCAATTACCAAAGAAAACCAAGCTTGAAAACAAGTTAAAACGCAAATGTGCTTTAAGGAGTCTTAAAGCACGTTTTTGAAAATTGTCTTGTAAATGAGTTTTGAGTGGCTAAATGTCCATCATTACTCTTTAATTAACATGTGTACTATATAGTATCACATTTGGGTGGCTATATCAATGGGAAATCAAAAATTTCACTTCTATGTGCCTTGTTTTTGGTGAATAGTGATTTTATAACTAGTTTGTAACATATAATGTTATAAGTGAGACAATGACTAATAAGGTCTAAAATACCCCCTTGCTACTCTTTGGGGCCGGTTTCCTTATAAGGGATGAGTCATCCCTTGTTAAATTGATAAGATAGAAATTGATAAAGTAAAAACACTATTTACTTTTTTACAAATATCTAAAACTAACAAAGCAAATCATTCCTCATTCTCTCATTCCTTTCTTCATTTCCCACGGTGGTCTTCTCTTCCTCTCTCTCCATCGGTTTCCAAACAGAACCATACCATTCTCATCCTTCCTCACTTGTAACTTATGACTCCATGCTCCGAATTAATTCCGAGACCTACCGTTCTCTTAGTTGGAGCAAGCTCTTCATTCCTATTTTCAAATCATCAAAACCACCATTTCGGTGCCAAGGAGAACTTCCATGGAAGGAGCTTGAGCTAATATTTTTATGCCTTGTTGATCACCTTTACTTCAAGGTAAGGAAAAACCAAAGAAAACTTCATTCCTCTCCTTTGGTATATGGCCGAAAATTCACCTTGTAATGGTGTCTTCTCTTGTCTTGTTTTAGCTTCATTTAAATCTTCCAAGGGCTAGGAGGAGTCCTCTCTTGATACTCATTCAAGCTCTCTTTCCATTCAAAGGTAAAACAATTACCTTGATGTGTTAAAACAATATATGTAACTAGGGTTTACAATGAGATAAAGCTTAAAGCTTATATACTCATTCAATGTTGGTATATTGTTTAGTTGTTGGCAAGGAACCAAATGCCTTACGGTCTTGAAGGAAACAAGAAAGAAATTTGGGAGGAAAAGAGGTAAATATGCTATCTTAATGTGGTTTAATGCCTTAGGAGAAATAAGCTTATAATGCTTGTTAAAACTACCTAAAGAGCAAATGGTGAATGACCTAGTAAAGTGTTCTCAAGGAGACTAGTAAAAGAACATATGTATTGGTGTATGTATTTGCAGGTCAAAGGCATTATTTATGTGGGAAATTCAGTGTTTAAGGATTATGCAATTTAAGGCCTAAGAGCCATGTTATTTAAGGGCCTAAGTGCCAAGCAAGTTTAATTATGCACTATATTGTGATGTAGTGTAAATTTGGTGAAGTTTTGTGAGTGATAATGTTCTTGATGGAATTAGGTGTTCTTGAGTGTTTAATGGTGAAAACTATGAGTTTTGGAATGATGGTGTGCTAAGAGAACCTATGGCGAAATTTGTAAAATGTATAAGGAGTTCAAAGTGCTTAAATGAACTTGGGTGAACTAGGAATTGTTAGGAATGGATACATGCTTCACTAAGGAAAAACACATGCATTAAGGTGTTCTAAGGTGCTATAAGGATTTAGGCATTGTCTTGGAAGTTCTAGAAACCCAATGAGTGTTATTAGGATGTATTTGAGTCTTGGAGAAGTTTGTTTAAGGTTTGGGTAATGTTGATGAATAAGGAGAGTGATGTTTAAGTAAGGTTTAGAAAAGAATTCAAGAAGTTGTAAAAGGAGATTTTTAGTAAGAGAAGATGCTTGGGAGATGATGTGATGATGGTGAGGAAAACACTTTGGTATAAAGGTTATTATGGATGAAACACCACTTGAAAAACTAGGAGAAAACATTGTAAGTGTAAGAATTTTGAAGATATTAAAGGTTTTAAGGAATTAGAAAAAGAGTTTTGGAGTGTTTAAGGATATCTTAAGGTGTGTTTGAAGTGCCCAAATGAGGTTAGAGTATACTAGGATATGGGGTGAAGTTTGGAGTTGATTGTAAAAAGGAAAACAAAGATCTGGGGCAGACCGGACTTGCGACCGGACTTGCAAGTTCGGTCGGGCCCAGTTTACCCTGTGAGAATTGGCTTCGGGAATGGACCGGACATAGGCCGGACTTGGCAAGTCCGGTCGGGCTAAATTTACAAAGGGGAGAAACTTTCTGGAATGGACCGGACATAGGACCGGACTTACAAGTCCGGTCGGAGTAGAAAATTTTTGACGGAAATGTGTTCTGGAATCGACCGGACATGACAAGTCCGGTCGGCAAGTCGGTCGGACCAAAAATGTGGTTTAAGGTTATGAAATGATATGAGATGGGGATTAATAGGTAATGATGTTATAAGGTTGTTAAGGACATGTTAGGTGAGTTTAAATGGCAATTAAGTGGGTGAAAAGTTGTATCAAAATTAAAAGTAAAACAAGTTAAAAATGTAAAGTTAGTAACTAAGTTAACGGGGAAAGTTAAACATTAGACATTAAATAATCAAGCAAACCCCGATGTTAATAAAAACACATGTGATGTTAACAGTTGTTCGAGAATCGCTCGAGGAACATAAGTGGACGTGGTAAAGTGGACTCCGGTGACAGGTATGGTTTTCTTGCAACCTTGTCCTACCGGATTACACCGGCTTGTATGCCAATATGTTTTTCTGAGTGTTTGCCACCTTGTAAGATTAAAACATGTAATGAGTTTATAGTAATTCATTTATGTGGCGAATTTGGCCTCCGATACCATTTAACCTCAAATATGTGTTAAACCTTAGCTAACCAAAACTAGGAACACATGAGTGATCGGTATTCGGAGTTGACGGCCCAAACCTTGGGAACGTGCTAACCACGGCTATGTGTGAGTTAGTTGGAGATTGTTGTTGTATGCAAGTGTGTGAACCTCCCTTGTGTGCTTAACTCGGTTATGATACCGTATGGTGTGTGGATGTGGTAGGCTCCATAATGGATCTCTAAACTACTTATTTATAAGTGTATATGTACTAATGGGGGGTGAGGAGTCCGGTTGTTCCGGCCACGCGTGTGATGGACGGGAGTCGATATCATATCCAGTTCGGCTCTCTTGGTGTATGTATAGGTGGTATTCCAATTTGGTTTCTACCTTCCCTTAGCTTATCCAAAGCTAGTTACTGACTCACGTCGGGCCACAGGGGCATACGAATGTTATTTCGGTGTGCTTGGGATTACTATATCCGACACACCTTGGGTATAAGTTAACCGTTCTATATAACCGGACGGTAACGAGGTTGGTAACGAGCTTAACATGGGAGTGGTAATAATCTCTAGGCTCACTGGTATACTAACTATGGTGGAAGGTTCCTTGTGAGAACCGATTTTATGGTGTTATGTAATGTTATGGTGCTATGCAAATTCCCTTGCTATGCTATGGTATGTATATATATATATATATATTGGATGTTTAAAATGATTGTGATGTTATCATGTGTACGTCGAAACAAGAAAGGTTTGTTATATTTTGTTATGGGAGGAATGAGATATGTTGTAGGATATGGAGTGTGTGGATCATGGAAATGAATCCCAGTTTGTGACAAGAGGCGTTTAAGGATAACCCGATTAATGGGTACATGTCGTTCGTTAAGGAAGTAGCTCCGTTTCAGAGGAGAGCCACTCTAGGGTTTGAGGAATCATTGGATGGTTGGTTAAGTGTGGATGTGTTGGTTATAGATTGAGCCCATTGAGGCGAAATGTTATGTGTTGTATGTTATGGCTTGTATGCATGATTTAAATATAATCAACTGCATGCTAAGACGACAATTAGTTGTGCGTGGCCCGGTAGCATGTGGGCTGCGGGATTACCATACCAGCAAAGGTGCTGAGCCCCTTGGGGGCCACCCTTTCTCTCCTTTTCTATTTCAGGTACAAGGAGCTGGAAGTCGTTCGAGAGTAGGACGGGGTAGCTGACTGTACATGGGTAGCCATTTAAATTGAGTATGTACTGTAGGCGTAGTAAGACCGAAATGTTATCGGCATTAGTTTGTAAACACTCGGTACAGTGGGAGTGTTTGTGTATAATAATGTTGGAAATGGGATAAGGATGTATTGTGTAGTGCTCGGGAATCTAGTCCATCAGACCGATACAATGTACATGTATTAGCCTTAGCCACGTGGGTGGTTAACGGCGTGTAACACCATTGAATTAAGTAATGTGATGAGTTGAGGTTTCCGCTGCAGTTTGATGTTAAGTGTACGGTGGTGGTTGGGGTGTTACAGAAGTTTAGAGTCAAAATTTTGAAACCTGACACGTGTCTATCAGTCACAGACCGCCCACACTTAGCTTAAATCGGAACTTCCAGCAGTGATTTTACCCTAACTTTATACGGCTATATCTCACTCTCTCTCAATATTTTCAATTCCGTCTTCTCCATTCTCTTCTCCTACAATTCCTCTTTGCAACCATAACTCATACATAACCTACATCATTCTACATCGACGGGAAAATCGATCTAAAGTTGCCTCCTTGCGAATTCGTAACCCAGAATTCCAGTTTTTACTGAAATCAGGTAAACTTCGTCTCGTCATAACTTCTTCATTTCTCATCAAAATTTCGTGTTCTTTAGCTTGTTTTGAAGATCTCAAATCCCTCTACAACTTTCATGTTAATGACCAAGGCTGATTCGTAACCAGTAGGGAGAGCGAGTCGTCTAAAGTTACCTACTCGATCACGTCGGTTTTTGCCCAGAATATTTCCAGAAACGACATGGTAAACTCAGATCTTTGTGGATCTATAATTTTCTCCCTAGTTATTCTTTCTCCATGATTATTCCACCAATGTTTAGAGTTACATGTATTCTTTAAAATGACGTAGGTGTCATGGATTGAATCCATCTCAGTTATCCCGAGTTGATCCGCGAAGTTGCCTACTTGAACAACACATAAAATACTAGTTTTCCAGAAAAACGAGTTCGAATTGCCTTGCCGGCGCATCTCCGGTACGATTCCGACCAAATTATACCTATAATGCTACTTGTTTTTGCATTCCCGTTCATAACCCTCTATCAATTTAACCAATTACGCAATAAATTGAGAGAATTTGGCAAATCGAATTCGAAACCGGAAAAGAAAACCTAACTTCGAAACAGAAATCGAAACCCGATGAATAATGCATTATAATTGGGGAAATTGGTATCATTAGAACCGAAATTTGATTTCGAAACCATAGAAACAAGAATCACTCGATTTCGTTCTGTAGATTGGGAGATATTGTCGATTTAGTACTCGACTTCGATTTTGGATTTGATGAAGAACTGGGGCTTCAGCGTCCGTCCGATCTGGACTTAAGGAAATGGACGGCCAAGATTAGATCGTGGATAATAAAGATGTTTTAAGTTATAATGATTCAGAATTTAACTCTAACTTGTTGAATTAATTTAAATATCTTCCCGAAGGTATTTTGACATGAAATTTAACCATAGATTCCTTATTAAATATAGTTTATTTTGATGTAAATTAATAAGGTTTTGGAGTTTTTAAACATAAGTTATGATTTTTTCAATTTACGGGTTTTCTGGAATTATTTGGCTAAATTAAAAAGATATTTTTATGAAATAAAAATTTTATAATATGTCTAAAATGTTATAGTTACTGTATATTAAATTTGGGAATTTTTGGGCAATGGTAAAAGGTTTTAAAATTTGTGTTTGTGAGTTTTTCATAAGAATAACTTATAATATATGGTTTTTTATGTAACCAAAAATTAAAGTATGGTTTGTTAATGAAATTTTTAAGCTGGGGAAAATATGGGAAACTAAATTAACATTTTATAACAGTAAGTTTATAAATGTTTTGGTATTAGCTTTTAAGAGAAGTGAAATTATTTACATATATGTATATATACTTATTTAAGTAGAAACTTATGCTAAATCAAGGAATCTAATTATTTTACGTTTTACTTATTATATTATACGGGAGTTAATATTTTTAATTAAAACTAAGGAAAATATGTATATATATATAATTAATTACATATATATGAAAAGGAATAAAATAGTAACTAAGGTTAAATCAAGGAACTAAATTAATCTACATTTATATTAATTATATAATATGGTAGTTAATAGACTTAATTGAAACTAGGGAAATACTTTATTTTATAAACCATATTTTGGATGTAGATATGAGTAAAAGTTAATATAAATAATTAAATGCAGTAAAACTACATAAAGAATGTCTTGAATAAATCCTGGTTTACATATATGATAAATAAATAAATAAAAGACATAAAATAGCTTATAGCAAATGGAATATGAAGGAATTAATAAGTTAAACTAAACCTATACATAATACTATTAAAAGAATATTATATGAGGTAGTATTGAAGTGTGGTTATGAAATTGAGCTTAAAGAGTTATCTTGGATTTCTAAGATTTATATAAACCATATTAGAATACATGTGTAATATTATTTGTCAAAGACCATAATGTAAATCTATAATTTGGTTAGGTAATTAATAAGTTGGGACTTAGGAATATTTGTAATTAGATTTTACACAAATATAACTTACTATATAATTAATGAATAAATGTAATACTTTTACATCTAAATGTTCTTAATATATAAACAATAATAAATAAATAAAATACTTTTACATCTAAATGTGAGGTGGATTAGTAAGTCTAGATTTAATCATTTCTTAACATTTATGGTATTGGAATATAACTTAATGTTTTAAGATAAAATCATTAAAAGGGTTATGATATAAAACTATATTAAACTATGATTTGGAAATTTATCTAAATAATAATCCTTAAGTTTCCTGGCATTAGATAAGCCATATGAAATACATTTATTACCAATACTTAGGATGTGAGTTTACAATTAAGTGAGGTATTTAGTAGTTAGAATTTATAGAAGGTTTATAAATAGGAATTTGATACTTAAAACCTTTGAACCTTTTTATTAGATAAAGCTAAGTTACATAAGATATTATATTGATATACTTTACGGTAATGGGAAGTAATGATGGGTTATTTGAATATAAAATAAGAGAATTTTCATAGTAGATTATCTTATTAAATAATTAACAATTTCACTTACGAACCCGAATTTGATTCTTTGATAAATTCTACTCTATGTAGATATATTGTCCATCCTAAATACAATAAAGGAAATTTATTATTAGGTTATTCCTTTGAAACCTTAGGTTTTGTAAAACAATTTAAAACGTATTTAAGGCTTAAGTTTAATGAAGTTTAGTACAAAGGATTATGCATAGTCTATAGAGAGATTGTGTGTAAAAATAAAACATTTAGGAAATTAAATGTAAGTAAGGATACATAAAAGGTTATACCAAACACTTTATTGTATAGGTAATAATAAACATATAATATACCTTGTGAATACTAAATGTAAGATTAATTCGTTAAATCTAAGTTAACTATAGTATAGTTATTCAGGATGAGAAGCAATTTAACATCTTATGACAAGTTTACTAGATGGTTGTAATTAAAAGTCATTCTGAACTAAGGATATGATATTTGAGTTTAGTGGATCAACTAAGCTATAATAAAATGTATCTACAACACTATGATTCCAATATACAAGATGTAGATCTTAATTAAGTTAAGGGAAAGACTTAATCATAACGGGTTATCTAGTAGATATTGTTTGAATACATAATTTACATTGTGGGATAGTAGTATAGTATTCTGAGATGAGTCCATCGTAGGTTATAATACAATGTTTATTCTAAATTAAGAATAAATGTATTGAGCTTAAGATTATTATTGAAATTCTTAGATTTAATTATATAATATAAACACATTTATGATATAGAGGTCTCAAAAGTCTTGAATGTGAGGATTGTGGTTAAGTATGAATAAAGTGGATAGGAGTGGACAGTTAGCAAATGTTAATCGAATACATTCCTTGATCTTACCACCTTGGGCTATACAACGTTCTCAGATAACTCAAAGATTATACCTAACATTTAAGTGAGGGCTTAAAAGATAATTGAGACTTTGGAATAAGAGTAAGGAGTTTATTTAAGCTTAACATAGGCTACAAGTGATTGATGATAGACTACCTTTAATATTCTTCAGAGTACTGTTGATTGTTTGTGCAAGTTGACTAGAACTGCTACAGCGTTACCCAGGTACGATTTCTCGTACTTAGCTTGTTTTGTTTTGGACCTTATGGAATGTTTTGTACGATTTCTCGTACTCAGCTTGTTGTGTTTTGGACCTTATGGAATGTTTTGTACGATTTCTCGTACTCAGCTTGTTGTGTTTTGGACTCTATGGAATGTTTTGTACGATTTCTCGTACTCGATACTTTTGCTGATGGACTTTATGGAATATTTTGGAACACCGACTGATCTTGAATGGATTTCAAAATGAGACTGTTGTGTGACTAACTGAGCTTGATGTGACTAACTGAGCCTGTATGTGTAACTTCCTTGGTTATTGGTTCCTCCTATCTAGTTGTTTCACTAGATATTAACTGCCTAGGGTTTACGCTTCTGCACTCTGTAGGACTGAGTGTTTTGGTATTGCTCTTGTGCAGTTAATGATCTAGTGGGGTGATTGGGAATATAGGAAAATATCTGGTAGTGGTAATTCTTCCTTTGGATAATGGGTAATGTTTCAACCATGAGTCGAGTTTGATCAGCCTTATTGGAAATGGATTCTTTCTATTGGATATTAGTTGTTGAGGGTTTACGCCTCTGCACTCTGTAGGACTGAGTGTTTTGGTATTGCTCTCGTGCAGTTAAATATCTAATGGGAATATGGGAAAGTGTTATTCTTGGTATGGAGTATGGATTATTTCTATTAAGTGGTGCACACACTTTTCACCGATGACCGAGAACGGGTCGGTGGCAGCGGAGGTCTGCTATACCTCGTCCATCTGGACAACTGACAGCGGAGGTCTGTTTACCTCGTCCTTGTGACAACTGACAGCGGAGGTCTGTTTACCTCGTCCTTGTGACAACTGACTGGCGGTGGGGGCCATCTCTCCCAATTGGTTTATTCCACTCTTGAGTATATTTTGTTTATGGGAATCATCTTCTGAAATGGTGGAGACATAAACTGTCTACCACGGGTTATGGATATTCATGTCACTCCTAGTCCTTTGTGACTACTTGAGTCTTTCTCTTCTTGACCAGAATTGGTTCTAACATCAACAATGGATGCTTACTAACTATGTGGTGTGACTACTTAAGTGGATGACTTGGTTTGGAAGTTCTTTATCTCTATCTTTGTTTTGTTTTCTTTTCTCTTTGACTTGATTGTTTTGAAGTGCTTTATCTCTGTTTTACTTTTAAGAGTTTGTTTTCATGTTACTATTTATTTTGAAGAGTTATGTTTTATAAGTTTGTTTTTGGAGAATTGTACCAGTTCCATTCCAGGGAACTGACTCACCCCTCTCGGGGTGGGCTGCTTGGTTTCATCTTGCAGGTACAAATTGATTTACAGGTGGCCACGACGAGCATGAGTGATTGGGATGGGATTAGGTTTATGGAGAGTGAATGTGTTTCATTATTGTTATGTTTATGTTAAGTTTTCTCGAAGTTCAGACCGTAACTTAGTTGATTGTAATGGTTGTAATTGGTGATGTTGGTACCGGGTGTTTGGAGCCCGATGGTCTGTAGCACCTTTAGTTTATTTTCCGCTGTTGTTTTATTATTATAGGGGTGTTACACGTGCACACAATCCGATTCGTGCATTTATCTTGTTAGGTGATCACACAATCTAACAAGCACACAAATCGGGGTAAAAGAGAGATTATAGAGAGAGGGATAAATATATTAATATAGGATGACTAAGTTATAAAAACTGATGGTTTGTAAAGAAAAATGATGAATTGATAAGTAATAAGTCAATAATGATAGATTTGATAAAAGGCTAATAAAAAAATTATTATTAAATGTTTAAATGTGTAACACCCCAACCGCTAATCCTTCCATTATCCTCTAATCACTCCCATACTTACCTTACTCGCAGCGGAATACTTACTTACTCCCGGCGGGTGATACAACGCCGTTAACCATCCAATGGTTAACAAGGCTAATACTACTTACCGTGTCGGTCTGATGAGTAGAATAAACCAAGTACATACTACTTACTTTACAATACCAAATACTTACTTACATTTGATTACCGAGTATACTGAATATATGAATTACATTCCACGACTACTTCCCAAAAATGAAGAGTTTATACATCCTCTCCTTACTATCCAATCAAGAATTCAATATCCCAAGAGGTGTACCACATGGTACACCGGCTACTCAAAATGGCCTAGCCGTGTACAACTCGGTACACTATCCCAGTCCTACTGCTACATCCCAAAAGAGAATCACATCACGTCCTTACCCTACCGTCACGCCTCGCGGGTACCTGTGGAGTAAAAACATTCCCCCGAGGGGGTCAGCTTACGCTGAATATGATAACCGCATACCCCGCGTACTAGCGAGGGTACGCCAACTAATTGGTCGAATACATGCGGTTCGTTTCATTCATACATACATACATACTTCATACAATACAATTCAATACATTCATTTCACAAAGCATACATACATACAATACATACAAGGAAGACAATTCAAGTCAACCGTTCATACTTACCCATACTCACCGCATTACGGGGATACAATTCTCCAATACATACAAAGGTCTTGTTAGCCTCATTACACACCCGGGTTAATCGGGTGTTCAATACTCTTTTACTCCGGGTCAATGACTTACAATAGTCAAGACCAATACAATACAATACTTACTTCTTACATACTTTACTTCCAGTTAAGTCGGTATGACCTCCGGGCAGGGATTACTACATCCCACCACCGGGCTTTAGGGTGGCCCACTAATCTAGGATGCTACCCATTCAAGGGAATTGGTCCATGGAAAAGATTATAGCCAGGATTCGGATCCAACCTCTTGTGTTTCCTTATCCTCACGCGTGGCTGAAACTATATCGGACTTCTACTCATTCCATTTTACTAATTACTCAAGTTAGGAGTCAGAATGTTAGGAATTAGTAGAAGTCAGTACTTCATTTCCATACATACATACGATACACAAGTACACAATACTTACACATACTTCTCATTTCCATTCATTCATTTCATGAATTATACAAACTAATTGTTCAAGAAGATACAACAAGAACAACATAGTTCAAACACAGTTAAGTGCAATATAAGTCCGATTTGTGCATTTATCTTATTGGTGATCACCTAAGCACACAAATCGGGGTAACCAAGTTAGGATACAGGGCATGAAGAAATCATACCGTTCACCGCCGTACTCGTACTACCGGTTCCTTCGATGTTCAACTATTTGATCCTATATATACATGAAGTTGTACGATTAATGATCTATGATTGATCTAACTTACTCCTTCATTGATACTTTTAACATTTACTTACTACTTCATTACTTTCTTGCTTGGTTACAAAACCATTATTTTCTTTACTACTTCTTAAACTTGTTTCCTTACTCATGTACTTACTTTCTTACTCTTACTACTTCATTAATGGTGTATATTACTACATATATATGCTTACATGTGTATAGGCATATATACAAACATACATATGATTACTACAGTCATATTATAAAAACATTTTTTTTTTGTCTATGTTTGGGCCGTCCGACCCACCGTCCGACCCAACATCTAGGTCGGACCATTCCAGTAAGTTTTCGTTCTCTGAAATTCATCCGTCCGACCCAGCACTGTTCTGTCCGACCCATACACCTCTGGGTTGGACCACTCCAGAAAGTTTCGGTTCTGTTGCCCAAGCTATGTCAGACCCATGTCCGACCCAACCTCTGGGTCGGACGAAGTCAGAAATTTCGGCACACAAAAATTTTGCCTGTCCGACCCATGTCCGACTCACGGCCCTGGGTCGGACCATTCCAGAAGGTTTTATTCTCGTTACTCAAGCCTTGTCCGACCCAGCGTCCGATCCAGGCTGTGGGTCGGACAGTAGCAGAACACTGCTACAGGCTTTGTTTTTCAATTCCTTTCTTACCCATCTCTTCCCCAATCTCCCTACATGTAATCCCACATGATATAATGCCATTTAGGCCTCCTAAAATACCTTAATCCATTCTCCAAATACATTACTCAATCCTAGTTATACTTACACATTTTTCCTTTCATTTCAACACTTATACTAGTTTCCTCACACTAATGCTACAGATTTTGGTTTTCCACATTATGCTACAGATTTTTAACCTATCCTTTATCCTTCATTACTCTCTTAACTAATGCTACTCTTAGCATCTTAAATACACTAGTTCACTTCTAGTTACATCCCATTAACCAACTCTTTTCCAAATCTGTTTCAAGACATTAAACTACTCCCATTGCACTCTCCATATACACCTAGTCACTACCTAGGTTGTTTTCTCATCTTGACCACTCAAGTCCTCAAATTCCTAGATAAAATTTGACATAGTCTCCCCTATATTTTAACATTCTCCACCCATTATTTCAGCTCATATATTCATATTCTCACCACCTGTTTACACAACACTTCTTATTCACATTCAAACACTACTACAACAACATAAATTCCTGCACATACTCAATCAATACCCAATGTTTTCCCAAGCTTTTAAACTCATTCAAAAGGTTTCAAAACTGTTACATTGCTCTTCTATTTATACTCCAATATACTCATTACTCATTATCATACACACTACTTATTTTACTACTCAAAATCTGTTACAATTCCCCATACAAAGCTAGTTCAAGGTAAGCACAATTACCTTGTTTCGCTAGCTTTCCTTTCTTTCCTTTCCTTCTCTTCTTTTCCTCTTTCTTTCTTCTCTTGTTCTCGGTTTGTAATTCAAAGGATGGGTAATGCTCCCAATGGTTGAATGAAGTTCTTGACTCACAAGAGAACAAGATTCCTAGCCCGAGAAAGGAGCCAAAATCGGCTCAAGATGCTAAGGAGGTGAAGGTGCTTCTAATGGTGGACTTGAATCTTCAAATGGAGAATACCCACCGAAATGAAAGTGGTCGTTTTCGATTTTTGAAAGGATGAAAATGTTCTCCTTTGCAATAGGATTCCAATGGTATGATTTTTATTGGATTTGGAGAAGGTTTGAGTACTCAAAGAGAGGAGAGAGGTGAAGATTTTTGTGGGGGCTTCATTCCTCCATGGTTGTCGCAGGAGCAAGGAGAGAGTTCAGAGAATAGAGGAAGAGGGGGGGAAAACGTGAGAGAGAGGAGTGGGGATAGGAGAGAGAATTTGTTTTTGCTTTTACTTATTTCTTTGTCCTTTAGCAAAAAAGAGACACTAAGTGAGTGAGGAAAGGGGGAGCTGGCCGGCCCACATATGCGCACACACACTCACAGATTTTTAATTTTTTTATTTGCAAAGTGGACACACTAAGTTTGTTTATTTGCATTCTCACCCCACAACTTCCCGGTTGTTACAGTTTTTACTAACCGGTACCCGTTTTCCGGAATTTCTTGTTTAATTAATTTTATTTGTTTCAAAGCTTCACTAATATTTATTAATGATTATTTAGTTTACCAAAACTGTTACGAGTCTATTTGACCCGCTTAAAGATGCGTTTTCCCGGTTTCCTCGAAAAACGAGCTTTAAGGTTCGTTTACGCTTTTAACCCATTTTAACGGTCCGCTTTCTTCGGGATTTGTTCCCTCGTATTTATTTAAGTGTAATTAAGCCTTTAGAATATAATTAGCCTAATTAATCACTATTTTTAATTACGGGGTATTTCAATCTACCCCCCTTATGAAACTTTGCCCTCAAAGTTGCTCAAGGTTACGGTTTACCATTTCTACTCATTTGGCAAGCCAATTGCCACAATACATTCTACTACCACCTCACAAGGTGTTCACAATTCTTACGCTACCAGCATACACAATTCAGATACCACGTACCATACTCAGTTCAAATACCATACACAATACGCAATTCAATTCACAATACTCCATTCAATTCGCACGTTCCACAATACATTCACAATACATTCACAATGTCATTCGTGTCATATACCGTACAACACAATTGCATTGCTCATTACACACATACCATACACGTACCATACTCGTTGTACTACATACTGAATACTACTAGCACTACTTTGTGCCGGTAAAATACAATTAGCACTACATGTGCCAACAAAATACAATTACAATACATACCTACTACGCAATGCTTACCCGATGCAATGCAAAAGCAAAAGGCTCTACCCCCCTTAAAAGGGGTACGCCCCGTACCCTCCGTACT